>CM065702.1:38773178-38780678 GCA_017654935.2 Phymorhynchus buccinoides | reverse complement strand
CAAAAAAAATTTATAGGCTGGTGGCCTTGGGGGGTGAGGGGGTGAGGGAAGGAATGGGGGGGGGACAAATAATGGGGGGGGGGGGAGACAGGGGGGTGATAGAAAGAGATCGCGAACAGCAGTAAAATGATGAGGCGAGGTTCCCCCACAACAACGCAGCCCTTTGTTTCAAGCCAGCGATCCGAGCTAAACCCTGACACTGACAAACCTCACCACCAAGCACGTTACGTCTGTCTGGACGCTAGTTGAAGATGAGATTAGCGTCCAATTAGTCGTAGACTCTTTAATAAGGACGGTGTTCCTGAAGACTGGGTATTCCCGGGGATCTTCTTCTTCTTCGATCGCTCAGACAGTTTCCTGTCCATTATGAGCGCAGATCTATGCACAGTCATGCTGCCGTTATGCGCCTTAAAGAAATAGTTAGGCCCCAGCAAGTCCGACTTCGGCTGGGGAGGAGGACATCTTTTTGAAAGCGTTTCTTGAAAAAAAAAACCAAAAAAACAGCCCATCGCAAAGTCCGTTACCTTCGGTGACGGACAAAAAGGCAGGAGAATGGACAGGTAAGGCGGAAAGATAGTAGATGACAGTAAGCAAAGGGAAAAGGCAGAGTCAAAGAGAGTGACAGATTAGAGGAAGCTAAAAGCACAGAACATCCAGAAGGTGGGGGAACTATTTATACAAAAGACCCCCGGGATTCCCGCAGGGGATGAAGTTGATGAAATGGCGACGAGACAGCACTTGGTCGAGAAACGTGGCAGTCGTGGTGGATGATTCCGGTAACATCGCGGACCCTTGAACGTTGGGGTCCCCGTGGGGATACCGGGGGAGGGTCCTTCGTAAAAATAGTTCCCCACCCTCCTGGAAGTTCTGGGCTTGTAACTTCCTCTAATCTGCCACTCTCTTTGACTCTGCCTTTTCCCCTTTGCTTTCTGTCATCTACTATCTTTCTGCCTTACCGGTGCATCCATTCTCCTGAACTTTTTTCACGACGCACTTTTGAAAAAGATTTCCTCCAGCCGAAGTCGGACTTGCTGGGCCTAATTATTTCTTAGTTAGGCGCATAACGGCAGCATGACGCATCTGCGCTCATAATTGACGGGAACCTGTCTGAGCGATCGACGAAGAAGAAGAAGAAGAAGAACGTTGGGGTTTGCCGTCTGAAAGTGGAACTTTCGGAGGGAGTCCGAGTCTGGGCTTTGTTCCTGTCCTTGATTCTTAGGGTGGAATCAGCAAATCGTCGTCGCGGGGCAGAGATGGCAAGGCATTGTGTAGGTTGTTGATCTCAACGCCCGCTTTACTTGTCCATGATAGCTGGCTGCTAACCCTTCTCCCAAAGACCGTCTTCAGGACCACCAGGCAGCCTTCTCCACACCGGGATGCTGTTGTCGTCGACACATGGGCGGGAGACACACTTCGAGTCGAACAGTCTCTGCAGGCAGATGTGATTCCTCCCAGTAGAGGCCCTCACCTCCGGTGTACCCGGAGCATCTACTGGGCATTGAGACTGCGCCGCCCTTTCTACTGCCTGCCACTCAGCAGAACTTCAAGTGTCGTCTGCCACCCGTACACTCGGAATGTCGGGACTGTACATAAACATCCGTGAGGCTTTTTTTAAATAGAGGATACATTGCCAGCGACGATGATCACACACAACCACACACACACACACACACACACACACACACAACTACTGTGTCTGTCTGAGTGTCTGTATGTGCGTGTATGTACGTATCTCTCGTCTCTCTCTCTCTCTCTCGCTCTCTCTCTCTCTCTCTCTCTCTCTCTCTCTCTCTGTTGTGTGTGTATGTGTGTGTGTGTGTGTGTGAGAGAGAGAGAGAGAGAGAGAGAGAGAGAGAGAGAGAAGAGAGAGAGAGAGAGAGAGAGAGAGAGAGAGAGAGAGAGAGAGAGGTTTTTTTCCTGCAATCATACAATGTTAAAATCAACCAACCAATCGTTCAACTATAAAAGCTTTGACCCATTCCAAAACGACCTTTCTCCCGAGAAGACCAGCAAAACGACCGCTTGCCTTCTCTTTCAGTATTGCATGCGCCCCCACCCCCCACCCTCTCCTCCTTACCACTTGTTTGTTGGCGAGGGGAAGGGAGACGGGGAGGGTGGAGGGTGAGGGGGGTTAGGATACAACACAAGCAATGCAGTTTCTACACGAAATCCTGAAGTTTGCCATTAATTCTTTCTTTCTAACCTGTCCAAAGGTTTTAAAAACCCAGCACCCCTGACTAATTAATCTTCTACGCTAGCAGTCGACAGAAGTTGTGGGTCGAGTTTCTCTAGATAACGGTCGCCGCGCGAATAACGCTTAGGCCAAACGGGGCCTAAGAAACACTTTAGAAAACGTTTGTGGAATAATATTACAAGCTCTTGTCTGATTGGTCCGGTCCACACAATTTTTTAAAATTTTAAACAAACTTTAATGGACCAATCAACAACAAGAAAAGTATTCACCCCCTACTAGTTCCGGGTAGTTCGCCGCTTGTTCGGTGTTTGGCAAGAACAAAACGCCACGCGAACTATCGGCAAACGAAGGGCGTTTCTTAGACCGTTTTCGCCGATTTGCGCTCACGCTACGTAACGTTAGCGCTTGTGAAACGGACCCCAGCTGTTGAGGGGACGGTAGTAGGAATTAACGCAGTAGAGATAATGATGATAATCATAATAAAAAATAAATCTTCTATATAGCGCTATTCTCCTGACACAGCAGGGCTCATCGCGCTTTACATGAAAAACGTAAAAGAGTAAGTATACGCACACAAAAGATATTCAAAATATAATTTTCATTTTTATTTTTATTTTTTATGTACTTGAAAATATTTTGAAAAAACTCACTTTACATGAAAAAAGCAACATTACCGCACTCACACAACTCGCATTTAAAAAACCTACATCAAACACGAAATTATTTCTTTTCAAAAAAAAATCTTTACAGGGAGATTCTGATTGTTCCAGATGAGTGGTGGTGCTTGGAAACGAAAAATATCTGTTTCCAACTGTTTTGTACTTCAGGCATCATAATACTCCGAAGTCCAATCCTCTGAAAACCACGGTAAAAGGGACATCAAGGCCCTAGCCTGAAGAGGGACAACACTGAAATGAGTTCCTAACACCACCAAACAGGCTTGATACAGTGATAAATCACTTTGAAATGCTATTTAACAGAAATGATAACACTGGACAAAAAGGCAAAACCTCTGACAGTAGAAGCCAATCCTCTGTCAGAAATTCTTAATCCTCTGAAATTTGCAGATCCTCTGACAATTCTGATGTCTTGTACTTGACGACAGGTTTGCAGAGTATAACTTTTGGGTTGAGAAGATTCTGAGGGGAAGACATAGCGTTTTAAATTAAAGGCAATCAATTCGATTCGGTTAAGAAATGGCGGAGTTATAAGGGCCCATTTCCCGTTGGCGCTGCTGTGAGAGTGACGCGCTCTCCCGATTCTTTTCAAATTTGCTGCCAGGCTTTGCCCAGGCCATAGCAAGCATGGCAGCACATTTGAGGCGATTCGGTTAAGAAACGGCGGAGTTATTCGTGAAAAGGTGAAGCGGCGTATAGCGCGCGCGTTTCTGAACCGATTCGCTTCCGGTTTGGCACACCGATAGTCACCGTCACCGGTCATGTACCTGCCAAATCTGAAGGCAATCGGTCCCGGAGATACGGGTGCCGAGAGGCCGGCGGATGCGCGTTTCGCGCATTTGCGAAACCGCGCAAATGATACGGCCGCCTCGGTTACCGTTGCCATCGCCCCGTTAGGGCTGACAGCAAATTTGAAGCGATTCGGTCGAAAAACGGCGGAGTTATAAGGCCCGTTTCGTGTTTCAGACACACACACACACACACACACACACACACACACACACACACACACACACGGACAGTTGGCTTTTTACTATATGATGATGATGATGTCGTCCTCTCCACCATTGTTGATGTGTACTGTGTGGGTGAAGGGTCATAAAGGCGAACTTGGCACATTTTTTTTTTTTTTAGAATGTTGCTTTGTTTGTCTCCCTTTGGCTCTGATCCACGCATTGCTAGATGGTTGGTATCGTAATCAACTTTTGGTGGAGGGGAGTTAATTAGAAAGAGAGTTCTTCCCCTTTGTTCAATTTCGAGAGACATTACTTTTTTTCCCCGTTGCAAAATCATCCAAAATGTAATGCTTATAATAATTCTTGGTTTTTTGCCTTGTGACGCAAAACTGGAAGGGACAAGAGAAAAAGTACTAAGGAACGTTTAAGAGAGTTGGGGCAGTGCCGGTCGGGGTTTGTCCGGGGGGGGGGGGGGGGGGGGGGGCTACGGGAGCCATGAAACGCTGGGGAAATCTCTATTTTTAGTTATTTCTTTTCAGTTGCTTCTTTCATTTTGTTTTATTTTTCTTCCTGCTGCTCCACACCACGCTGTATAATTATCCAGTTGGAGAGCTCAGCGTTACGAATCAGATTCAGATAAAAATGAATCTTCTATAGTAATGAGTATAGTTTACATCATATGAAGATTAGACACATGCACAGCATGAGCAAGCTTCCAAGGTGTTTCTTTTCATGATGTGAACAAGGTTGAAAATGGATAGAAAACCGGGCAAACACGGCGCGTGTGTGTGTGTGTGTGTGTGTGTGGTGTGTGTGTGTGTGTGTGTGTGTGTGTGTGTGTGTGTGTGTGTGTGTGTGTGTGTGTGTGTGTGTGACGAAGAAGAATGGTCGGGAAGTTGTGTCAAGAGATAAAAATGACACAACTGATTCACATGCCATCGTCCATGAAAGACAGACAGACAGACAGTAAAAAGGATCACGTGGTGCCCCCCCCCCCCCCCCACTCCCCCCAATTTGTCTTCCCAACTGACAAGAAACCTTTACCAAGCGAAACCCTCCATCCATCCATCCATCCATCCAAGCAACACTCGTCACAATCCCCTTGTCACAACTCCCAAGTTAACTTGGCAAATGCCCCCCAAACATTAATACTAAATGTCTAAAAAAAAAAAGTGGTTGTAAATGACCCCGTGGGGATACCGGGGGATGTTTTGCACAAATAGTTCCCCCACCTTCTGGAAGTTCTGTGCTTGTAACTTCCTCTAATTTGTCACTCTCTTTGACCCTGCCTTTTCACCTTGCTTGCTGTCATCTACTGTCTTTCTGCCTTTCCGGTCCATTCTCCTGTCTTTTTTTTTGTCTTTTTTTTTCTTTCAAGAAACTTTCAAAAAAGTTTCCTGCAACAGCCGAAGTCGGACATGCTGGGCCTAATTATTTCTTACTTAGGCGCATAACGGCAGCATGACGCATCTGCGCTCATAATTGACAGGAAACTGTCTGAGCGATCGAAGAAGAAAAATGACCGGTGGTCCTATCGGAAGACTATAACCGTTGTGACCTTGACCTTTCTTGCACTAACTATTCAGAATTACCATAAGCCAATACACCTGCATACCAAATTTGAGCAATAAGCATCTTCTCCTATTCTTCCTGACCTTCTAACAAGCAACAGGGAGGGGGGAGGTGGGGGGGGGGCATAATTTCTTAAACTCCTTCACCGAGGAAGTTTCTGGGCTTGAAGTCCGGCTTACTCCTATGTACCTTTCATCTGCACAGGGCTAGGCAGTCGGTGCCGTAGGTGGCTTAGGTGGGGATGGGGGGAGGGGAGAGTTGTCTCCCTTTCAGTGGAGTCATTACCTTCTCTCCTAGGCTCACTATTTCAACTCTACGGCCGTGTACACATACACACGCGGATGTACCGCGCGGAAACCCACGCGCAATCCGTAAATAAGCAAAAGAAAGAAGGGATTGAAAAAACGTACGCACGCGTCCGAATTTCCCCTAATCCGTATATTTTGTTTTTCCTTCTTTCTTTTACTTATTGATTATTTCCGCACAAAAAATCCGGATGTACTGTGTACCAGGCCTAGTTCTTCCAACATTTATTACACCAACCCACCCTTCTCTCTCATTTTTATCCCTTTCCTTAATTTAAAAAAAAAAAAAAGGGGGGGGGGGGGGGGGGGGAAGGAATTTGAACAAGCTCTAATTCTTGCAAAAGAAAAGGAGAGAAGAAAAAAACCCAGTACTGAATCTGTCAAGTTCAACAAGGGGAGGAGACTCTCCGTTAATTAACCCCCTCCACTGAAGTTACTTATGACCCCCCACCACCACCACCCTCAAATGTTTAAGATGCCGGGGGGGGGGGGGGGGGGGGGGGGGGGGGGCTGCAGGCAGGCAAATCCAAATCCAACACCATCCATCCTTTGAATCTGGTGTTTCCAAATTCCGCGCGTAAAAAAGATAGATCATTAACTAAGCCAAAGAAGGTTCAACAGGACAACATTTTCATTTCGTGTTCTAACTTCTAACGTGCGTGCGTGTCGTGTAAATAATAATTACAATACATTATGCACGAGAGCTGAACTGAATGGACAGTAAAACCTATATGCTAAAATAACCTTCCAAAAAGTTAGGAAAAATCGGTCTTAAATAAGGCATTTGCCACGGAGTTCGCAGTTCGTACAGTAGATCAGACTACTAAATCGCCCGCTGTTTTGCCCGTGGTTGTGGTGACCTCTCAAATCCAACCCTCTAATCTCATGAATTTCAAGGTCGCCCTCACGTGGCAAATGCCCATTGGCGGGGATCCTCTAACGGAGGTTGTTTTAATAGGAAGAGTCCAACAACCGTTCCACTAAAAGGTCAACGAGAGGGGGTCTTTTAACGTTGGGGCTTATGATAGAGGTTTGACTGTATTACATAATGCCAAACACAGACAGACGTCACTTCCACTTTGACACTTTCAAAATGTCTCCCATTGCATTCCCCTTGTGATGCTGATCGAGGATATTATAATCGCTACAGGAGTCTGAAGGCACCGGTTTTCTTCTTCGTCTTCTTCTTCTTCTTCGATCGCTCAGACAGTTTCCTGCCATATGAGCGCCGATGCGTCAAGCTGCCGATATGCGCCTGTCTAAGAAACAGGCCCCAGCGTGTGCGTCTTCGGACAGAGAAAATCTGTGTCTAAGAGTTTCTAGAATAAAGGCAGGAGAGTGGACCAGGGCCTGTATTGAGATATTGATGAGACTTATCATCATGATATCTTAGAAGTCCTTCTAAAGTCCTATTAAATCCCACTACTTTAGAAAGACTTCTAAGATATCATCATGATAATAAGCCTCCTACTATCTCAATGCGAATACAGGCCCACTATGGCAGAAAGATGGTAGATGACAGTAAGCAAAGGGGAAAGACAAGAGTCAAAAGAGAGTGACAGATTAGAGGAAGCTACAAGCACAGAACTTCCAGAAGGTGTGTAACTATTAATTAGTACGAAAGACCCTCCCCACCCCACATCCCCACAAGGGGGACGGGGGGGGGGGGGGGGGGGGTGAGAGGACAACGGTTTTCCAATTACCGCCATTGGAACCCGGACAGACACACGCGCGCGCGCATGCACCGGGTGGATTTCATTATCATGGAATAGATAGATAGATAGATAGATAGATAG
>CM065702.1:38738178-38770678 GCA_017654935.2 Phymorhynchus buccinoides | reverse complement strand
TTTGCTCCACCATCAACATTTAAAACCTCTGGTCTGGTTTTCCCATGCACTGTCATATATTCCAAACATATCTCTATTTCCCCACAGCAGCACAGTGTTAGGCCACCACTTATTGTGTCTTACAACTCACTGCGTTGACATGGGGGAAATAGAAATACTTTGTGAATAATGGTAAACGTGTAACACAGACACACTGACGCACCACGATTAAGTCCCTTGGTTTTTTTCTGGGTAGCTGTGACCCACATACAGATGTCCCCAACTTCAAATTGAGGCTGCTCTTTAAAATGATGTTTCGGTTTGAATTTGGGGGGCATTTTGTATGGGAGTAAAACCTGGTCAAAACAACAAGATTTCTTTCCAGCTATAAGAGGGAAAACCCGTGAAACCCGTGATTTTGACACGAGGTCTGGTGGGTCTTTAAGACTGCTTTCAAATCACGGTGTTGCATTGGGGGAAAGAGTGCAAAATGTAAAGGTGTAGTGAGACCACCAGCAATACCAATGGAGGAAAAAACAGAATTCTGCCCCCCCCGACCCCGCAATCCATCACTGTCAATGGGAAAGAAAGATTGAGAGACCCCTGTCATACCTAAAGAAGAAGAAGAGAGGGGAAGAGAGGGGGTGAAAAATATATTTTACATTAACCCTTGTTGGCCACACACACACACAAATTGCTAGCACCCCCCCCCCCCCCCCCTTGACCTTGGGATAATATACATTACCAACCACAGCTCAAAAGGGGGGCATCATTGTTTTCCACTTAATATTAATCATGAAATATAACTTATGCTGTTGGATTTGTTTCTCTCCCTTGGACTCCCGAATGTGGAAACAGAGGAATGGGTAAAGTGGAGTGGAGTGGAGGGGGGGGGGGGGCAAATAAAAACTGTGAAGGAGGGTGGGGGGGGGGGGCTGTATTGGTACTTCACGGGACGTGGTTTTGAAAATCAGCAGCAACGAAAGAAAAAGAAAAGATGGGTTGCTAACAATTAACGAGTTGCTTGTCACCGGTGTACAGTGGAACCTCCCTTATAAGACCTCCAAATAATCATCCAAAATGAGGTCTCATAAGGGAGGGGTCTTATCATTTTAATACTTACAAAGAAGGGCAAAGTATCAGAGAAGTAGGTCTTATGTGGGAGGGGTCTTATACGGGAGGTTCCACTGTATATGGTATATCTGAACGCTTCTGTGTGATGCAACGAGGGTGCAACTACCCAAAATGAAAAAAACCAACCTGAAAGGCCGGGGTCCAGGGGTAATGTCCCCCTGCAGCTGAAGCACAAATTGATTTATGAAGGTAGTTTAGTTTGCTTTTTCCACAATGTATACAAATGCTTATTTTTAAAGTGTTTGAAAAATACAATAGACACACAAACATCTCGTTTGACAAATTTCAAAGATCTACCAGATCACGTGTCAAAATCACGGGTTTCACGTGTTTTCCCTCTTATAATTGGAAAGAAATCTTGTTTTGACCAAGTTTGACTCCCATATAAATGGCCCCAAATTCAAACCGACACAATCAGTTTAAAGAGCAGCCTCAATTTAATATGGGGAAATTTGAATGTGGGTCACAGCAAGTGAGCAACCCACACAAAAAACAAGGGACTTAATCGTGGTGCATCACTGGGTCTTACAAAAAAAGGAACTTCCTTTTGTGGTAAAATTCAAAAACAGGAAATCCTTGTATACCAGGACAAGTTGCACCCATGCATGTAGTTTGTACATATCTACATGGGTCCAACTCCCCAAATAAAAAAAAATAAAACAAGTGCAACGCCGAGCGGCTGCAAAGTCCCCTCGCAGCATCGCCGAGCTGCTCCGTAATCGGAATGTGTCGGTTGTACACATACATAAAAACGCATGAAAACAGCACGTAACTACATAAAAACGCATCAAAACAGCACGTAACTGAATAGTTTTGTTATATATAGCCTTGGGGTTCGAACCCGTGATTTGAACGCGCGCGATCATGCGCACACGAGCGCACAGAAAAATTCATGACGACTGTGTTATAGAGCATTCATCAAGAAATGTGAAAAAAACCTGCATTGAAATACATGCAAAACTTCGCGAGATATTAGCGATTATGTGTTTCGGGGTTTGAACCCCGTAACTGGCGCGACCTTGACCTTAATGTAAAACTAAATACATCAGTGGATAGCTTGCATCTTGGCAAACTAGTATACCAAATTTGATGATGATAGACTGAATAGTTTTTGAGAAAAACGGACGAATAGCCGGACGGACGGACGGACGGACGGACGGACGGACGGATGGAGGCACGGACGGATCAGACAGAAACAATAGTTCCCCGAACCTTCGGCTCGGGGACTAATAAAAAAAACCTGAAAGGCAGGGGGGTGGGGGTGGAGTGGGGGGTCAACGCAAGAGAGAGAGAGAGAGAGAGAGAGAGAGAGAGAGAGAGAGAGAGAGAGAGAGAGGAGAGAGGGGGGGGGGGAGATAGATAACGAGACAGACAAACAGACAGTTAATTAAAACGATGGACAGAGGACAATTCGAGTCCGATTAAGCCTTGTAAAATGATTACATTGCCTTTTGAAAACAATATGGTATCACCATGCTGTTTTCAAGATTCCCAGAGACTTCCGGGATAGAACAACGAAGTTGGAAAATGCCGCAAATTGCTTGTGGCGGTTCTTTTTGCTTTTTCACGAAAAATTAATTTTTTAAAAAAACAACTTAAATCGGTGTAAAAAATTAAAAAAAATTAAAAAAAAAACTGAAATCGGTGTATATCTATCTCTCAGATAAATATCAGACCTGTTTACCCCCTACACAAGTTTTGAGTAGTCTGGATAGCTGAAATGAGTAGTTTTGGTGCAAAATGTGTACTTTTATTCACTAAACCATCAAACGATGTTCACTGAAAATGAGTAGCAATCCAGAATTAAAGAGCATTATTTTCAGTTTTGAAGAGTAGTAGAGGTCCAAATTGAGCAGAATACTACTCGGAAAGAGTAGAGCAGACCTATTTACCACCTACACAAGTCTCGAGTAGTCTGGATGGCTGAAATGAGTAGTTTGGGTGGAAAATGTGTGGTTTTTATTCATTAAACCATCAAACAATGTTCACTTAAAATGAGTAATTAGAGCTTTTTCTTCAATTTTGAAGAGTAGTAGAGGTCCAAATTGAGCAGCAAACTACTCGAAAAGAGTAGAGTAAACAGGTCTGATTAATATGATTATAGAGCGATACGAATTTGAAGGAAGACTTACTTGGCGGAGGTGGTCTCGTCATGCTTGGACTTCACCTCAAACAGTTCAGACTGCACGCTCTCCAATGCTGAAAATCACAGAACACAGAGAAAAACAACACGCATCAGTATCTTTCTGAAAGGTTCACCTACAATGTTTCTGGCATTGGATGCACGACCACACACACACACACACACACACACACACGCACACGCACGCGCGCGCGCACGCGCACACACACACACACACACACTGAACACCAATATTTTAGGCTTGAGAAAGCGTGCATTAACATAATGCATCCACGCAGAGAGAGAGAGAGAGGGAGAGAGGGGGAGAGAGAGAGAGAGAGAGAGAGAGAGAGAGAGAGAGGAGAGAGAGAGAGAGAGAGAGAGAGAGAGGGGGGGGGGGAGACAGGGGGGGGGAGAGAGAGAGAGAGAGAGAGAGAGGGAGAGAGAGAGAGAGAGAGAGAGAGAGAGAAGAGATATAGATATAGAGAGAAACGAGATCCACAGAGAGAGAGAGAGACAGACAGACAGAGAGAGAGACAGAGAGAGAGAGAGAGAGAGAGACAGACAGAGAGAGAGAGACATAGAGAACAGACAGACAGAGACAGATTTTCAGCCTTCACTTAGGGATATAGTATTACCCACAGTGTACATTATCAACCAAGGAAGATGTCAAACTCTCAAAATAGATTCCATTCTCTTGTCTTCAAAAACAAACACACACACACACACACACACACACACACACACACACACACACACAAAAAGAGTGGCTTTAATGGCCTTGTTCTGTATACAATTGTCTCAACTCGAGTAGAGAAGGGTCAAATATCTTTTAATGAGAAGAAGAAGGAGGAGAGAGGAGGAGGAGGAGGAGGAGGCGGAGGAGGAAGAAGAAGAAGAAAGGAGGAGGAGGAGGAGAAGAGGAGGAGGAGGAGGAGGAGGAGAAAGAAGTGGAGGAGGAGGAGGAGGAGGAGGAGGAGGAGAAGAAGAAGAAGGAGGAGGAGGAGGAGAAGAGAAGAAGAAAGGAGGAGGAGGGGAAGAAGAGGAGGAGGAGAAAGAAGAGGAGGAGGAGAAAGAAGAAGGAAGAAAAAAGAGGAGGAGAGGAGAAAGAAAAGAAAAAGGAGGAGGAGGAGAAAAGAAAGAGAGGAGGAGGAAGAAGGAGGAGGAGGAGAAGAGAAGAAGAAGAAGAAGGAGAAGAAGAAGAAGAAGAAGAAGAAGAAGAAGAAGAAGAAGAGGAGGAGGAGGAGAAAAGGAGGAACCGGAGGAGGAAGAAGGAGGAGGAGAAGAAGAGGAGGAGGAGGACGAAGAAGAAGAAGAAGAAGGAGGAGAAAGGAAGAAAAGGAGGAGGAGGAGGAAGGAAAGCGAAAGAAGCGTGGAGGAGGAAGAGGAGGAGGAAGAAGGAGGAGGAGGAGAATGCTGAGGAGGAGGAGGAGATAGTAGGAGGAGGAGGAGGAGGAGGAGAAGAAAGAGAAGAAGAAGAGAAGGAGAAGAAGAGGAAGAAGAAGAAGAAGAACGAGAAAGAGGAGGATTCACTTAGGAGGAGGAGGAGGAGGAGGAGGAGGAGGATTCGAGGAGAAGAAGAAGAAGAAGAAGAAGAAGAAGAAGAAGAAGAGAAGAAGAAGAAGAAGAAAAATTTTATCATGAGATTCTGTCAAGATTCGAGGAGGATCAGAAAGAAGGAAGAAGAAGAAGAAGAATTCTAAGAAAAGAAGAAGAAAGAACTAAGAAGAAGAAGAAGAAGAAGAAGAAGAATTAGGAGGAGGCTTAGGATTCTTCGTCTTCTTAGGTAGGAGGAGGGAGGATAATCCTAATAAGAAGAAGACTAAGAAATTCTCAGGACTGAAAACACTAGCCTCCTCCTTCCTTCTCCTCCAAGCCTCCTCCTCCTTAGGGTAGGGAGGAGGAGGGAGGATTTCTATATGACTTCGTCTTCTTCTAAGGGGCTCCTACTCCTCCTCCATCCTCCTAAATCCTCCCCATCCCGAATAAGAAGCCTCCTCCTCCTTCCTCTCTGGTCTCTCTTCCTTTCCGCTTTTCTAACTTATAGTGTGTCACCTTGGTCTCTTTAAACCTCTATTTTCTTTTCTTCTTCTCTTCCCCTCCTCCTCCTCCTCTCCTCCTCCCTCCCCTCTCCTCCTCCTCCTCCTCCCTCCTCTTCTGTCTCCTTATTCTTCCACTTCTCCCTTGGCTCTTCCTCCCGGCTTCTTTTCTCCTCCGCCTCTCCTCCCCTCCCCACTCCCCCCTAATCTCCTCCTCTTCTGTCTCTCCTTCTTCCGGGCTTCTAACTTTGTGTGTCTCTTGGTCTTTATTCACCCAAAGTCTCTGGTCTGTCTCCGTCCACTTTAACTCTCTGGACTCCCCTCCCCCGTGTCCCTCCCTCTGCCCCCCCCCCCCCCCCCTCTCTCTTTCTCTCTCTCTCTCTCTCTGCAACTCGAGCATCTTCGTTCCTGCGCGTGCTTCAAACGCACGCATACAGAGAGAGACAGACAGACAGACAGACGGACAGACAGACAGACCGACACAGACACGCTCACTGACAGAAAACGCAGCATGCGCCTCAAATCTATGCAACAGCTGCGGTTTAAGTGGCGTCATTCAGTAATCACACATTTCACCCAAACCAATACCAATCACCACGCACTCTCTCTCTCTCTCTAGAAACATGAGAAAAGTGGCTAGGCTAAAATCGATGCCTGCACAATGTCATACTGAGAGGGAAGTTGTTTTGTTGGGTTTTTTAAGGTTGATTATTATTAATTTATTCTTGGATTGCGTTTAATGTATAATATATGCTTACTCATTTTTTTGTATTCTACTGCTTAGTTGGCTTTGAGCTCCCTCCCTGTCTGAGTGCACAGATCTAAGTCGGTCGGTCTGTCAAGTTATGTCTCTTAAAAAAAAAAATATCCACGGAGAGAGAGTTGGTTTTTTTAGTGTCCACACAGTGAGTGGAAAAGTGATTGTCCCCCCCCCCCCCCCCCCCCCCCACACACCCCGACCCCCCCCCCCCCCCAAGTCAGTGCCCACTTCCACCACCACTCACCCCCACCTCCACCTCCTCAACAACCACAAAAAATCTTCACGGAGAACAAGCGAAGGGTTGAGTTGATCTGACAGTTAGTCCGCTCCTCCCTTGTCCGTAAATAACTCATCCGCATTTATAACCCCCCTCACAAATAAATAAATAAATGACACGACTTGTACCAGCAGCATCCAGCATCCCCCCCCCTCCCTCCCTTTTCCCCCCCCCCCCCCCCCCTCTCCTCCCCTCCTCCCCCCCCCCCCCCCCTTTCTTTCTCTCCTCCCAACTCCTATAAGCACGCTTCCTAGACTTCATCCATCCATATCCACCTTTTGACCTTCCTCATCCTTTCCTCATTATTTCTCCCATTTCCTCTCTCTCTCTCTCTCACGCTTTTTTTTTAAATTTGTCCTATGACATCACACAATATGCGTAGCTTGCCCAGACGTGGCAGACGTACCCCCCCCCCCCCCCCCCCCCCCCCCCCTTTCTCTCTCATGCTTTTTTTTTTAAATTTGTCCTATGACATCACATACATATAGCTTGCCCAGGCTTAAACTCTCTCTCTCTCTCTCTCTCTCTCTCTCTCTCTCTCTCTCTCTCTCTCTCTCCTCCCCTCCTCTCTCTTCTCTCTCTCCCCCATCTCCCTCTTCTCTCTCCTCTTCATCTCCCTCTCCTCCCTCCATCATCCTCTCTCCCTCTCTCTCTCCCCCCACCCCCTGTTAAATTTCTATTTATTTTCTTCTTCTTTTTCCAAGCCCACCACACCACCAAGTTGTTGTGTGTGTCAATGCGCAATGACCGAACTCTTGTCAACGGTGTCGTTGTGGAAAACATCTTCGTCAGGTGCCCTCCATTTCCGTTTCAAGTTGACATTTTTTTACCTCAGCAAAAAAAAGATAAAAAGAAAAGAGAGAGAAAAGCCTGAGACAGAGATGTAGAAATATGCAAACAGAGACAGACAGACAGAGATATAGACAGAGCCGCAATCAGAGACTGACCGACCGACACACAGAGAGAGAGAGAGAGAGAGAGAGAGAGAGAGAGAGAGAGAGAGAGAGAGAGAGAGAGAGAGAGAGAGAGAGAGAGAGAGAGAGAGAGAGAGAGAGAGAGAGAGAGAGAGAGATTGATTATGAGGTGATGAACATTACGCGTAAAGAAACTGTGCGGTTGTGGGGGGAACATTAGACACACAACAGGAAAGAATTAATCAAACGATAGAAGTTAATGCCAGAGCAGTAAGCCAGCTCTATACACAAATGACATTTTTCAGAACTAACATGGATGAACTCGTAATGCTAAATCCTACCCCCACCCCTTCCTTCCCCGAGTCTAGCTTAACCCTTTCGCCGCCAGCCATTTTTCAGCCCCCCAAATACCATTAAACTTAAATGGGTAGAGAAGAAAATAATCTGCAATATTGCAAATTCCTCTGTGACATGTATAACATTAGGCCTATCCTTACCTCCCAAAATTAAGAAAATAGGGTCTTCGGATAACAGGCCCTGATTTGATGCCTTTTAGTGATATGGGTGTAAAACTATTGTGGTGCTAAAATGCGACATTGGTGGTGAAAGGGTTAATAAGAATAATTAGTCCAGGGTAAAGGGAGGGTAAACATGTTTTCTTTGCTGTCCGGTTTAGGATGACTTGTGTCCCGTTTCCACACGCGCACGCACGCACGCACGCACACACACACACGCACGCACGAGCCTAATTTGTTTCTAAATCCCTTCGTTGCTGGATGCACGCGTGCGCACACGCACGCGCGCACACACACACACACAAGCCTGCTTTTTTTTCTAAATCCCTTCGTTGCTGGACACACGCATGCACGCGTGCACAAACACACACTCTCTCTCTCTCTCTCTCTCTCTCTCTCTCTCTCTCTCTCTCTCTCTCTCTCTCTCTCTCTCTCTCTCTCTCTCTCTCTCTCTCTCTCTCTCTCTCTCTCTCTCTCTCTCTCTATCTCTCTCTCTCCTCTCTCTCTCTCTCTCTCTCTCTCTCTCTCTCTTCTCCAAAACAGACAAACTGGGCTCCTTACAAACAATACATCCTGATTAATTAAGTCAGCCAAATCAAATTAATAATGCTGATCACGTGGACTTGTGATCCCGTTTCCACACGAAAGATGTTAACCCCCCCCTTCCCCCACCAACCCCCTCCGTCTTTGTCTTATCAATAAATAAGACATTCCAACCACACACACACACACACACATGGGACGCTTGTTGTCAACGTCAGATTTTCAGTTCTTAGTCCCCCTACCCCCCCCCCCCCCCCCCCCCTCCTCAGAAAAAAGAAAGGAGTTTATTGTTTTGTTGCTGCTGGCGAGGGGTTTCAATCACTCAGGACATGTCGACAGGTCCCAGAGCCAGCAGTTGTCAAATAGCAAGTAAACGGGAGCTCACCCCCAAGATGGATGGGGGAAAAAAAGGGGGGGGGGGGGGGGGGGTTTTCAACAATCAGACATGGGGAAAAAAAAGAAAAAAGGGGGGGGGGCATCACCTCTCCTCGTTTTACACCAATCTTTCCCCCACACATCCATCCCACCACCCACCCCATCTAAAAATAATAGACAACACTTAACACACACACCCTTCCCTCTTGAGAAATAGATAGGGGGAAGGAGGGTGTGTGATGGGGGGTGGGGGGTCAGTTAAAATACAAACACAGTACACTGAGTACAAGACAGTGGAAGAACGACGGAAGTTTTATGGATGAAAAAGGGGGGGGGGGGGGGGGCATCACCTCTCCTCAGTTTACACCAATCTTTCCACCCACCCACACCCCCCACCACCACCCATCCCATCTAAAATAATAGACAAACGCTTCTCTAACAACTCCCCACCGCCCCTCTTGAGAAATAGATAAGAGGGGAGGAGGGCGTGTGTGGGGGTGGGGGGTGGGGGTGGGGGGGTGCCCAGTTAAAAATACAACTCGAGTACAAGGCAGACAGAAGACGACGGAGGAAGACAAGGTGAAGACGGGAGGGACTTCCTTCAAAGGGTCATCATCATAATCCAAGCGATGGAAACACACTGAGGTTAGGTTTACAAGAACAGGTTTTGGAATTTGGAGAGAGAGTGTGTGTGTGTGTGTGTGTGTGTGTGTGTGTGTGTGTGTGTGTGTGTGTGTGTGTGTGTGTGTGAGAGAGAGAGAGAGAGAGAGAGAGAGAGAGAGAGAGAGAGAGAGAGAGAGAGAGAGAGAGAGAGAGAGAGAGAGAGAGAGAGAGAGGAGAGAGAGAGAGAGAGAGAGGGAGGGAGACAAAGTGGACAATAGAATGTAGTAGACAAGGCAAGAATGATGAAAATGATTAACACGACTTACGTTGGGAGGGAGACAGGTAAAGAGGGGCATTGTGGAGGGACGGGTACCCAAAACGTGGGGACACCGAAAAGACAAAGTCTATTCAAGGAAATTAGAGGGAAGGGGAAGGGGGAAAGGAGGAGGGCGGTATGCAGCCCTGTTTATTTTTCAAACAGTAGAATTTCGCGTGCATCATCATGCCTCACGAAAATGTCAAAGTCGGGTCGCAGGGAAAATCGAATCGTACGCAGTGTAGCTTCTGCCCCTTAAAGACACACTGACGCACCACGATTAAAAGAGTCCCCCTGTTTTGTTTTGTTTCACTGGGTAGCTGTGACTAAAATGATGTTTCGCTTTGAATTTGGGGGCATTCGTATGGGGAGTCAAACCTGGTCAAAACAAGATTTCTTACCAGCTTTTAGAGGGGAAAACGCGTGAAACCCGTTATTTTGACACGTGACCTGGTGGGTCTTTAAGAAATGATGAGGAGTCGGGGTGAAGGGGTGGGGGTGGGGTGTGTGTGGGGGGGGGGGGAGGGGGGATGTAACAGAGGGCAGGATGTGAAGGGGGAGGAGGAGGGGTGTATTGGTAAGCGTGACACAGAGCTGGGGTGGGTGGGGTGGTGGAAGGGGTGGAAGGGGTGGGGAGTGAGAGACAGAAGGGTCTCAATCTATTAGTCTAGGACGGCTGTCAGTGAGGTGACAGTGACATGTCGCTCCGTGGTTCTCTCTCGGACAGACACCGGCCCTATAAATCCTGAAATGGAGGATACACATACAACCACACAATAAAAAGGCAAGTGTGTGTGTGTGTGTGTCTGTGTGTGTGTGTGTGTCTGAAACACAAAACGGGCCTTATAACTCCGCCGTTTTTCGATCGAATCGCTTTAACTTTGCTGTGAGCCCTAACGGGGCGATGGCAACGGCAACCGAGGCGGCTGTATCATTTGCGCGGTTTGACAAATGCGTGAAACGCATATCCGCTTCAAATTTGCTGTACTCAGCGTTACCAGTACTTGGCGTTACCGTTACTAGGGAGAGCGCGTCACTCTCAGAGCAGCACCAACGGGAAACAGGGCCTTATAACTCCGCCGTTTCTTAACCGAATCGCTTCAAATTTGCTGTACTCAGCGTTACCAGTACTTGGCGTTACCGTTACTAGGCGTTACCGGTACTCGGCGTTGCGCTAGTACTCATAAAATAATGTTGCCCTTACCAAAACTTGACATCTTCAAAACCAGTTTAATGTATTCAGGTGGTGCTCTTTGGAATTCAATCTTAAGTAGCGATAACGTTGGCACTAGTCTCAATTCTTTCAAACAAATCTATCACAAGCATCTAATGACAGACTTTGTGAATTCCAGTTAAAAATACTTTGTCCATTTTTATCTTCCATTGGATTGATATTGTTAAGTGATTGTGTTTTCATTTGTTTTGTGAAGTGTGTGAGTGCGCGTGTGAGTGCATGTAATTTGTGTGTGTGTGTGTGTGTGTGTGTGTGTGTGTGTGTGTGTGTGTGTGTGTGTGTGTGTGTGTGTGTGTGTGTGTGTGTGTGTGTGTATGCATGGGTGTGTGTTGATTATTTGTAATTATGCATGTGTTGTGTCTTCATATATGTATAACTTTGTTATTTTGTATTTTTGCATATTTTCTTGACATTTGGCATAACTGTTGGCAAGATGAAAAGAAGCGTGTTTGATATGCTTATTCTTTTCCAACAATAAACTCTCTCTCTCTCTCTCTCTCTCTCCTCTCTCTCTCTGTGCCCCCCCCCCAACAGTCCAAATATTATAATTACCCACGTCGATTTCGTTTCAATTTACTGATGTCATGTATAAATGAAAAGGTAATGGTTAAAACAGCTCTTTGTTTGTTCATGAAGCGTTGAAACGGCTAAACACTGCCGCAACTTAGGAGGTATAATGATAACTTTTGTAATTGTAGATTAAATAACATGCATGCTATGCTTATTTCTTTGTTTGATATCTTTATTCCATGCCTTATGTTCTTTTTGTGTAGGTAATGATGTGTCAATTTTGTGCATGTAAGATGTAATTGCCCGCATCAGATAGGAGCTTAGGCCTAAAATCTGATTAAACAATTCGTATTCGTATTCTCTCTCTCCATCTCAAAATGTCCTTTCACTATTATTATGTCCACTGCAGACCTGTTTACCCCCTACACAAGTCTTGAGTAGTCTTGAATAGCTGAAATGAGTAGTTTTAGTGTGAAATTTAATGTGTAGCCCTAGTCATTAAAACCATCAAACAATGTTCACTGACAATGAGCAGCAATCAAGAAATAAAGAGCATTATCATTCATTTTGAAGAGCAGCAGAGGTCCAAATTGAGTAGAATACTACTCGAAAAGAGTAGAGTAATAAACAGGTCCGTTTATGTTGCTGCTCTACTATGCGATACTCAATATAATAATATTAAAAAAATCGTTTAAACCAGTAAACAGGTCTGCCACTCTGACCTATTCTTCGCCATCTCACTCAAACAAAACAAACTCAAACAAAACAAATCCATAATATTCAAAACGCTACGACGACATTAGAGAAACGTCGAGGACTTCTCGGATCCGCCCTTAATAATACGTGACAGTCGATTTTTATTTTTATCATCAATGACAATAAAAGACGCACCAGAGCAATTTATATAATTTGTATTTTTTTTTTTTTTTTTTTTTTTTTTACAAACACAACAACGATCAATTAGACAAACAACACACGCCTGCGTAAGAAAGCACAAAACAAAAAAAAGACCAAAAAAAGTCGTGAACAAAATGTTTAACCGGTGTTCAGTTCCATAGACTTCACAATTCATGACAAGAATTGTATACAAGGCGTGACCCACTTTATATCATATGACGAGATAGTTATCAATATTTTCTTCCTCTTTTTTTTTTTCTTCTCTTTTTTTCTTGCTAGAAATATAAACTAAACAAACAATTCATAACCCACCGTGTTTTTTGGTGGTGGTTTTTTTCCATTTGCATACATATTCTGCCTCAAAAATTCAATAATTCTATTTTGTCTCTCGCCCAGAGTCGCTAAAATTGTTATCACCAGGGCGTGTAGTCATGAATGCGTCTTAGACAGTCAACACGGTTAGTAGTACCAGACCTGTTTACCCCCTGTTTGCCTGGAGTAGTCTGGGCAGCTAAAATGAGTAGTCTTGGGTGTCACCAACCGCCAAATACAAGTCTCTTTATTCATTTCTAATGACAGTTTCAATCCACTTCTAAAACAGTAAACGGAGTCACTACTAAAAATAGTTTATTACCCGGCCAGAGGCCGAGGTATTACGATCGGTTTGTGTGTCTGTGTGTCTGTGTGTGTGTCTGTCTGTGTATCGATTATCTTAAACACTGTTTGGATTTTGATTAAAATTGGCAGAGGGGTAGACAGCTTGAAAGGGAAGCTTCCTTTCGTTAATCAACACCGTGCTGACCTTGACCTTGAAGTTTGACCTTGAAAACCGAAATTTCCTTCTTTGGGCTATGTAATTTCCCCCAGCTTTATCTCGTGAACTAGTTTGAAATTCGGTAAGAAAGTGAGACTGAGTGAGAGCAAGTATGTACATTAGACTAAACTCCAAAAATCCCAGATTGGCTGATTAGCCTGATTTACATACTACTACCCGTGTTGACTGCTGTCTTAAGACGCACTCATGATCACACGCCAAGTTCTTACGTGCACAGAAAACATAACAGTGGGGGTGGGGATGGGGGTGGGCAGGTTGATTTTGGTTCCTTTTATTTGAGATAGCACAAACGTTTCTGTCTGTAAGCCAGTCTTCAGTGGAAAATATGGCTTAAAACCCAATTCTTAGACCCCAAACCACTTTCAAGGCCTTCCGATCTCCTTGACCTTGATTGCTTTACCATCATCAGATTATCCGTACACCGACGCACCTGCATGCCAAATTTGAAGACTCTAATTTCAACGGTGTAGAAGTTATGGCCTTTTACGGATTTTACGTTTTCAAGGTCATACGCAGACCCGTTTACCCCCTACACAAGTCTTGAGTAGTCTGGTTAGCTGAAATGAGTAGTTTGGGTGCAAAATGTGTAGTTTTATTCATTAAACCATCGAGCAATGTTCACTGAAAATGAGTAGTTAGAGCATTGTTTTCAATTTTGAATAGTAGTAGAGGTCCAAATTGAGTAGAATACTACTCGAAAAGAGTAGAGTAAACAGGTCTGCATACGCCAAGGTAAAGGTCACGATTGCGACAACTTATTATGCGCGGATGCCTTCCTCTCTTAGTGACACGCCACCACGCAACATTTGAAGCGATTCTGTCAAGCGGTTCGGGAAATAACGCGGCCGGAATCACGCACGCACGCACGCATGGACGGACGGACGGACGCTTGTATCGGCTCTTTAAATAGGTCCAACTTCTTGCAGAAGCATGATTTGTTGTCCGTTTTCCCTTAGTTTTGTTTCCATTTTTAACACATGCAAATGTGTTTCCTTGCTCGTGTTGTGCTTGTACGAGACCACACTGTAATTTATCCCAACCAGGCATGAAATTGGTAAATTATGATTTAGGCTGAAAAGCAGATGAAAAAGGCCCCCTCCAACTGAAGCGTTTTTTGTAATTTAAGCCTTGAAAACAGCATTAGAAGTAAAAATTACATATTCAGTTCATTTTTATTCACTCGTAAAACGTATTTCTATGCTCAGTTGGTCTCTTTTTTATCTTAACAAAAATGAGATCTGGGGCCACCAAAAAGCCTGAAATCAGCCTGAAGGCTGAACAATCTCATGCCTGCCAACGAGATGATAATACTGTATTTTGGACACTGACTTTGACTTTGACTCACACCTCCAACTTCCCTTGTTTTCAAGGATTTCCAGACAGCCATCTCCTTTTTCCGGTCTAGAGGTGGCCCTGTGTGTCCATTAAAGTTGGACGGCTGACGGATTAATACATTTTTAATGTCAGGTCGGCCCCATCATAATCTCTCTTAATCCCACCCACCCACCCTTTCCCTCTTCCTCTCTCCCCAATTCCATCCCTCCTCCATATCACTGGGTGGTTTTTTTGTCGTTGCGGCAAGTAACAATGACCCCTTTTCCATTATCTTGTTTGTTCCATAATTATCCTCGACTTCATTAATAAAAGAGTGGCACAGAGGTCACGCGTTCGCCTCGTGTCAAGTAAACCCGAGTTCGAACCTGGGTACAGGGGATTTTTTTCTCTCTCTCTCACTCTCTATCACTTTACACTAGGTCTTACGGTCTGAACATGGAGTCTTTTGGATGAGACGATAAACCGAGGCGGTGTTAGACAGGAAGGGAAGGGTGACAGGGTCATCCTCGTCATCATAATCACCTTTTTCTTCATCATCATCTTCACCTTTTTCTTCATCATCACCTTCTTCATCATCATCATCATCATCATCATCACATTCATCTTCACCATCATCACCTTCTTCTTCATCATCACTTTCTTCATCATCATCATCACATTCATCATCAACATCATCATCATCACCTTCTTCTTCATCATCATCATCATCATCATCAACATCATCTTCTTCTTCTTCTTTATCATCACCATCATCTTCATCATCATCTTCTTCTTCATCCTCCTCCTCCTCATCACCGGTCCAGAGTGTACCGATAAAAGTGTCCATCCAAGGCCATAAAGGGAGGACACACAAACTGACTGATGAATGATGATACAGCTCGCCTCTTAGAACGTGAGCGGATTGCAAACTGGGAATGATTAACATTCAAATAAATAGTTTTTTTGTTTCTTTATTAAAGTGATACAAAACAAAATACGAACAACTCTCTCTGTCTCTGTCTGTGTCTGTCTGTGTCTGTCTCTGTCTGTGTGTGTGTGTGTCTCTCTCTCTCTCTCTCTCTCTCTTCTCTCTCTCTCTCTCTCTCTCTCTCTCTCTCTCTCTCTCTCTCTCTCTCTCTCTCTCTCTCTCACTCCCTCTCACACACCTCTCACTCTCTCTCCCCCTCTCTCTTTGTTGCATGCTAGTATGAATGCATGAGTGAGAGGGTATGCTTCTCTCTCTCTCTCTCTCTCCTCTCTCTCTCTCTCTCTCTCTCTCTCTCGCCGCCGTCTTCTCTCTCTCCGATCTCTCTCTCTCTCTCTCTCTCCTCCTCTCTTTTGTTGCATGCTAGTATGAATGCATGAGTGAGAGGGTATGCTCTCCTCCCTCCGTCTCTCTCTCTCCTCTCTCTCCTTCTCGTCTCTCATCTTCTCTCTACTCTCTATCTCTCGTCTCTCTCTCTCTCTCTCTCTCTCTCTCTCTCTCTCTCTCTTTTGTTGCATGCTAGTATGAATGCATGAGTGAGAGTGTATGCTCTCTCTCTCTCTCTCTCTCTCTCTCTCTCTCTCTCTCTCCTCTCTCTCTCTCTCTCTCTCTCTCTTTTGTTGCATGCTAGTATGAATGCATGAGTTAGAGTGTATGCGCTCTCTCTCTCTCTCTCTCTCTCTCTCTCTCTCTCTCTCTCTCTCTCTCTCTCTCTCTCTCTCTCTCTTTTTGTTGCATGCTAGTATGAATGCATGAGTTAGAGTGTATGCGCTCTCTCTCTCTCTCTCTCTCTCTCTTCTCTCTCTCTCTCTCTCTCTCCTCTCTCTCTCTCTCCTCTCTCTCTCTCTCTCTCTCTCCCCTCTCTTTTGTTGCATGCTAGTATGAATGTATGAGTGAGAGGGTATGCTCTCAGACAGAGGAGGAGCAGAAGGGAAAAAAAGGGAAGATTCAAGAAAACAAGATAATAAAGAAAACTGAAACTACCAGCAGCTTCATTAAGAACGGACGACTGAAGACAAATTAACATTTTACAACCCAGGAGGGTTTTAATAAGTTAACACCACGGTAAGGGGAGTTTGGAGACGTTTGAGAAATGGGACGCAAAACAATGTGAACACCAGAACATCCCCCCCCCCCCCCCCCCCCCAATTCAATGAGCAACTTAGGACGCGCATTTTACCGCCAGGGGGCATTCAAAGCAGTAGGGGCTTAGCGCGCGATAATCTTAGTTGGGCGTAGTGAGAGAGAGAGAGAGAGGGAGGTGAGTCTAAGAATATTGCGCGGAGCATCTCCCTCTCTCTCTCACTACGCCAAACTAAGAATATCGTGCGCTAAGCCCCTACTGGTTTGACTGCCCCTGGCGGTCAAACAATCGTCCTAAGTCAACCATTCATTAGCATTCTGCCTGAATTTCGCTTGTCGCCATTAATCCTGAAATAGTTTACATGACAACCACTCCTCTGTCTATCACTCGGCAATCCAACACTCGGTCAATGCCTTACGAAAAAACGCTTTTTGGCTCCACAATGAAAAATCAGGTCGGATGGTAGTAAGTAGTAGTGAACAACGTGTCTTCTTCTTCTTCTTCTGCGTTCCCAGGCCATATGACCATAATGGGTAAGGTACATCTGTGTCCGGTTTTCAGTTTTCACTGATCTCCCCGCTGCGTACAGCCAACACATTCCGATTTCGGAGGAGCTCAAAGGAGAACAATTTTGAATTATTTGAAAAAGGCAGGAGAATGGGCCAATAAGTCAGAAAGATAGTAGAAGACACAAAGCAAAGGGAAAAGGCAGAGTCAAAGAGAGAGACAGATTAGAGGAAAACGTGTGTCTAATGAGAGACTTAGTGCGATTTTTCTCACGCCAGAGGGCATGACGCTCGTGTGGGGCTAATCCTCTCTATATTATTAGTTGGGGATAAAGAAAGAGAGAGAGACAGTGAGTGGTCCTACCATCACTCTCTCTCTCACTACGCCCAAGTAAAAAAAGAAAATCGCGTGATAAGCCCCTAGTGCATTGACTGCCCTCTGGCGTGAAAAAATATCGCCATAGGTTGACCATTTAAGAGGGCAGGTTTATCGGGCTGTCGTCTGTCACGGACAAATCTAAATTCATGACCCCCACAACAAACGGATTTATTATAGACTACATTCCGGGGGTCTGGAATCTCTCTCTCTTGACAAGTGTCGCGGGTCCCTTAAGACTAACTAATGGCCGCTCTTTACCCTTTACTTGCTACCTTCTTAACTTCCACACAGGAAGACAGGTTTCCTCAGAACTAATCGTATCTTCCCTTCACTCCCTTTTTGGCTCACTCGTGTAACACGAAGTACTACCAGTACCCAGTGGTTCTCACCATAGTGGTGGGAGATAATATTTGATATAAGAAACCACAAACACCACTAACTGTGTATACTTTTTGAAATTAACTCTGTTCTGTGAAAAGAATAAAATAAAGGTAAAAGATTGTGCTGGTTTACTTTTTGTCCCAATGGGGGACAGACAGTGTATGAGCATGGTACATAGAGAGATCTCTTTCGAATTATGGAATTCTCGTCAGTATGTATATCTGCTAACAAACACTATCTTGTGGATCAACCCCAACAGGAAGACATTTCTGATAAAAGAATGGTGTCTTCTCTGTACTAGGCCGAAAAGTCCACAATTTAAGCAAACCAGCACAAGGTGAAAAGAAAAATGAAGAAAATGTTGGGTAAAATAGATGTTATTAAAATGCGGAAATTGTGATTTGAAAAATGTAATACATGTGGGTAGAAAGAGCCGGCCACTGAGGTGATCCTCTAATTAAAGGGATGCAAGTAAACCTAGTAGTGTAGCTACTCCCTGAACCCAACATGTAAAGAACTGGAAAGTCAGTGCATAAAGAGTTGGCAGTGGATCCTCGGGTAAAGGTCAAGATGTGCCACCCCCCCTGCATTTCTCGGTTAATTCCATGTTCCCGTTTTTGCCTTTCTTACCAAACATAAAGCTGTATTTTATGAACCTTTTTAGCTAATAACCTTTTTGGAATACTAACCCTATCCCTAACCCTAGGCCATTATCTAATAGGACCCCCCCCCCCCCCCCATGTATTACAGTACACGGCGCCATTTGTCACAGTCGTGGTTCATTGCGTTTTCCCTTCTTATGGGGGGGGGGGGGTTAGGGCTAGGGTAAGGGATAGGGTTAGTATTCCAAAAAGGTTATTAGCTAAATAGGTTAATAAAATACGGCTTTATGTTTGGTAAGAAAGGCAAAAACGGAAAAATTGCAATTAAGCGAGAAATGCAGGGGGGGGGGGGGGGGGGGCACATCTTTACCTTTACCTGTCTTAGTTTCGGGAAGTAAGGGTAGACCTTATTTTATATACGTCACAGAAGAATCAACAATACTGCAGACGGATTTTGTTCTCTACCCAGGTAAATTGAATGGACATTTTTGCCTGAAATATGGCTGGTGGTGAAAGGGTTAATAATTTGCCAGTATCTGTTAGTATCACTAGTCGCGTGACTACTGTGATCTTTAAAAGATGTTATTCTTGTTGCTTTTTGCTCCTTTTGCTAAATTTGCTGTTTGCTGTTTTCTTGTGTGTGTGTGTCGATAAAGGCGCATTCGCCGAAATATCCAGTAGTTTTGTTTTGTCTCTTGCGAATAAAATAACGTCACTTTACACTTGTGGTGTAGTTGTTTGCTTGCAGTATGTACTGTGATGTTCATTGGTATTACTGGTGTTGAATTTCCAGCATATTCTATGCAAGTAGATGTGCAACAACACACACACACAAAAAGAACCAAAAAACCACACTTGCCAGTATGATTTATGGCGAGTCCAGGCACATACTTTTACCTTTGTCAGATAATTAAAATAATGTGTGTGCGTGTACGCGTGTGTGTGTGTGTGTGTGTGTGTGTGTGTGTGTGTGTGTGTGTGTGTGTGTGTGTGCGTGTGCGTGTACGTGCGTGTGCGTGTGCGTGCGTGTGCGTGTGTGTGTGCGTCTGTGTCTTTCTCTTACTCTCTCTTTCTTTCACTCTCTATCACACGCGCATGCACACACACACACACACACACACACACACTCACACAATATCTCTCTCTCTCTCTCTCTCTCTCTCTCTCTCTCTCTCTCTCTCTCTCTCTCTCTCTCTCTCTCTCTCTCTTCAGGCGTGCCAGTGGGGGGTTTTCTCAAGTTTTTAAAAATGTTAAACACTTTCGCAATGTTCGCAATGTTTGTTTTAATCAGACTACAGTTCACCACTTCGAACAGACTGTCAATAGTGCACCCCATCAATCTCTTGTGCTAAGAACTGAGCATTGAACCGCACTTCGAAACGTTTGTCAAACACTCGACGCTCAATCGATCTTTATTAAAAAATCCCAAAAATTCGTGTTGAAATTGGGTCAAGCACAAGAGAGAGAGAAAAGTGTATATTATGGGCACATAGATTGGAATCCTGATCACTCAAAAACACTGGATAACTTTTTGGTCCCAGTTTAACAACCTTTATGATAAACTATCTTAACTCAAAGTATTGTCTATCTGAAAATAAAATTTTAGTCCCTTCAGTTTTGACTTTAGTAGCGATTTTCACTGTTGCACAAATACACCACACACCTCCGAAGTCGGAGTGTGGCTGCCCACGTGGCGGGGTAATAAAAAACGGCCACACACGTGATGTTCTCATCCCTATTTGGTGCATTCGTGATCAAGTGCTTCGGCTGCTGGGATGATGATCCCTGGAGTCTTTAAGCCAGGGTATGACAACATACCACACAACCACAGTGAGAAAGAAAAAGATATTGAAGGAGAGGTGACGAGAGAGAGAGTGGGGGGGGGGGGGAGAGAGGAGAGATCTAGAGGGGGGGAGAAGGGGGGGATGGAGAGAGAGAGAGAGGGGGGGGGGGGGGGGCAGAGACAGACGGACAGAAGGATAAGGATGGGGGAACAGAGAAAAAAAGAGACAGACATACTGACAGAGAGACACACTGACAAACATAAAACAAATCGTTGAGAGAGAGAGGGGGGGAGAGGAGAGAGGGAGAGAGAGAGAGAGAGAGAGAGAGAGAGAGAGAGAGAGAGAGAGAGAGAGAGGGGGAACAGAGAGAGAGAGAGAGAGAGAGAGAGAGAGAGAGAGAGAGAGAGAGAGAGAGAGAGAGAGAGAGAAGAGAGAGAGAGAGAGAGAGAGAGAGAGAGAGAGAGAGACAAAGACAGAGACTGACACTCATAACCCAGTAAACTGATACATAGAAGGAGGAGAAAGAGAAAACAAATCTCAAAGAAACAATAGAACACAAGTGCAACGCCGTGCGGTAGCAAAGTCCCCTCGCAGCATCGCCGAGCTACTCTGAAATCGGAATGTGTCGCCTGTGCACATACATAAAAACGCATAAAAACAGCACGTAACTACATGAAAACGCATCAAAACAGCACGTAACTGAATAGTTTTTAATATATAGCCTTGGGGTTCGGACCCGTGATTTGAGCGCGCGCGATCATGCGCACACGCGCGCACAGAAAAATTCATGACACCTGTGTTATAGACCATTCATCAAGAAATGTTGTGACAAAAACAGCATTAAAATACATGCAAAACTTCGCGAGATATTAGTGATTATGTGTTTCGGGGTTTGAACCCCGTAACTGGCGCGACCTTGACCTTAATGTAAAACTAAATACATCAGTGGATAGCTTGCATCTTGGCGAACTAGTATACCAAATTTGATGATGATAGACTGAATAGTTTTTGAGAAAAACGGACGAAAAGCCGGACGGAGGCACGCCGGACGGACGGACGGACGGATCAGACAAAAACAATAGCTCCCCGAACCTTTGGCTCGGGGACTAAAAAGAACAGAAACTATTATATAGGTATGTATATAAGTGGGTCATCACTGCAAAAGAAGGAAGGAAAGTAATAATATCTTGGCAATGCTCCCAAGTAAAAGCAGAGCATCAAATGTCAGTAAAAACTGTAGAGACCGACAGAGTGCCTGGTGCTAGCTAATCAGAAACACGCATTGACACACAACAATAGAACTTACTAACAACACACAAATCAGGGCGCATAACTATGCAAGCTTGCGAGAATGCCACGCTCGTGTGTTTCAGACACACAGACCGAGACTTGGCTTTTAATATAAAGATTATTTGCAAAATTTGTAGCAGAAGCTTTCACATTAACTAACTAACTCACTCTCACTCTCACTCTCTCTCTCTCTCTCTCTCTCTCTCTCTCTTCTCTCTCTCTCTCTCTCGTATTATAACAATCCTTCTATGTTTAAATTTGTGTTATTACTTTCTTGTACAAACAAAAGTATTGTAAGAAAAGTGGCTGCTTTTTATAAAAAAATCTTTAAAGCTTTGAAAGTTAGGCAAAATTTACGTAGTGTTTTGTAACGTCAAGTTAATAATGTAATGTCAATTTGTTGTTCTTGTCACACTCACTCCATTGTATGGGCATGGCCTAACAATTAAAAAATTACTTGACTCTGAACTTTTATACAAACTTCCTTGCACCGAGTTATGTCCTCTCCCCCCCCCCCCAATAAACACACCACTTTCCATCCTTACAGAACGCATAAAATACATAGCCCAAAATTTGAAGCGATTCTGTTCAGTAGTTCACGAGATACAGCTGAACTTTTATACAAACTTCCTTGCACCATGGTACACCACCACACACAATTTGAAGCGATTCTGTTCACTAGTTCACGAAATAAAGCTGGGGGGAAATTACATAGCCCAAAGAAGGAAATTTCGGTTTTCAAGGTCAAACTTCAAGGTCAAGGTCAGCACGGTGTTGATTAACGAAAGGAAGCTTCCTTTTCAAGCTGTCTACCCCTCTGCCAATTTTAATCAAAGTCCAAACAGTAGTTTTTAAGATAATCGATACACAGACAGACAGACACACACACACACAGACACACACACACACACACACACACACACACACACACACACACACACACACACATACACACACACAACACAAACCGATCGCAATACCTCGGCCTCTGGCCGGGTAATTACAGATGCACATGGCGTAGGATTAATAACATCAGATTTAGGTTGCGTACATTAGGTTTTAATGCCAATAAAAGATGGTTCCAACATGATACGTGTACAGATTCACCGCGCCCTTTATGTAAACCCAGTATTGATGACGAAAAGCACTTTCTATTTCATTGTACGCCTTACGAAGAATTAAGAAAGAAATCCTTCTTTTCTAGCACAGCCGCAGCCAGAAGACTTCTCTGCTAAAAAACTGAAAACAACGAAATCACTCAACCAGTGGCTTGTTTCATAGCAAAAGCTAAACAAAATATAAAAAATAAGGCAAATAAGTGCAAACAAGAGCAGAGTAGATGGTTGAAAAAGAAAGAAATTCTATGTTGTTCTTGATATTTCTTGCATGTTGGATGGTCGGTAACCATGAATGTTTTCTTTCGATTTTCATTTCTTTGTTTCTTTTATTTCTTTTACTTCACGTCTAAGTTGTCGAATGTTGTTATTTCATTGAAAATACTTAAGTACCCCCCCCCCCCCCCCCCCCCCCATATAGAGATGCAGAAACATGCTAACAGAGACAGACCAACAAACACACATAACGACAGAGAGACACAGAGAGAGACACAGAGAGAGAGACAAGAGAGAGAGAGAGAGAGAGAGAGAGAGAGAGAGAGAGAGAGAGAGAGAGAGAGAGAGAGAGAGAGAGAGAGAGAGAGAGAGAGAGAGAGAGAGAGACAGAGAGACAGAGAGAGAGAGAGAGAGAGAGAGAGAGAGAGAGAGAGAGAGAGAGAGAGAGAGAGAGAGAGAGAGAGAGAGAGAGAGAGAGACATACAGACTGACAGACAGACATACACACAGCCTGAGATATAGAGATGCAGAAAACATGCTAACAGAGACAGACCAACAAACACACATAACGACAGAGAGAGAGAGAGAGAGAGAGAGAGAGAGAGAGAGAGGAGAGAGAGAGAGAGACAGAGGAGAGAGACGGAGAGAGGAGAGAGAGAGAGAGAGAGAGAGAGAGAGAGAGAGAGAGAGACAGAGGGAGAGACAGAGAGAGTGAGAAAAGAGAGAGAGAGAGAGAGAGAGAGAGAGAGAGAGAGAGAGAGAGAGTGAGAGAGAGAGAGCCAGAGACAGAGGGAGAGACAGAGAAAGAGAAAGCGAGAGAGAGACAGCCAGAGAGAGAGAGAGAGAGGGGGGGGGGGGGACAAACGGGCATACACACATACAAAACACGCGCATACACGCACACTTGCACGCACACGCACACACACACACACAGTCCACACACACACACAGCGGCCAGCCAGCCAGCCCAACAACTCCCTCACCAGCTTGAAGGGAGACAATCTTGTGCTCAGCCTCTCCCAGTTTCCTGGCCACGGACAGCTGGGTCTCCTGCAGTTGTCGTTCCTTGTCGGCAAAGGCGCGCTGCAGTTCCCTCTCTTTCTCCTTGGCTCGGGCCTGGAACGAAACCACAGACACATTTCCTATTAACCCTTTCACCGCCAAAGTCGCATTCTTGCACCACAATGATTTATTAACCCTTTCAACGCTAGCCATTCCTCAGCCAAAATGTACCATTAAACTTACCCGGGTAGAGAAAACATTTCGTCTGCAATATTGGGGATTTCCTCCGTGACGTGCATAACATAGGGCCTGTCCTTACCTCCCGAAATTAAGAACATAATGGCATTGGATACCAGACCCTCATTTGATGGCCTTTAGTGACATGGGTGTTAAATCATTGTGATGCCAAGAGGCGCCAGTGGCAATGAAAGGGTTTTAACCCTTTCACCGCCAAAGTCGCATTTTAGCACCAAAGCGATTTAACACCTATGTCACTAAAAAGGCATAAAAAATGGGATCTATTATCCAAAGACCCTATTGTCTTAGTTTTGGGAAGTAGGGATAGACCTTATTTTATATATGTCACAGAAGAATCCCCAATACTGCAGACGGATTTTGTTCTCTGCCCAGGTAAATTTAATAGCAATTTTTGGCTGAAATATGGCTGGCGGTGAAAGGGTTAACAAGGCAAGGCAAGGCAAATTGTTTATTTCATACACCCATGTCCCTTAGGGGGGGAGGGGGGGTTCGGGGTAGCTGTGACCCATATATACAAATGCCACCAACTTGAAATCGAGGCTGCTCTTTAGAAGGATGTTTCGTTTTCAATTTGGGGGCGTTTGTATGGCAGTCAAACCTGGTCAAAACAAGATTCCGTACCGTCTATAAGAGGGACAACACGTGAAACCCGTGATTTTGACACGTGATCTGGTGGGTCTTTAAAGGCATCAAATCAGGGTCTGTTATCCAAAGACCATATTCTCTTCATTTTGGGAGGTAAGGATAGGCCTTGCTTTAAATAATTTATGTCGAAGAGGAATCCCCAATATTACCGATATTTTTTCTCTCGTCTGGATGAGTACTTGGAAGGTTAACCATGTTTCTAGTCTAGTTATTTTGAATTTTTGTACCTTGACCATGTTTCTGTGGGCCAATGGCCTAAATGAATTAAAACTTTGTTCAATTGTTCAACTCTCTCTCTCTCTCTCTCTCTCTCTCTCTCTCTCTCTCTCTCTCTCTCTCTCCCCTCCTCCTCTCCAGCCCAACCTCTTTCTCTCTCTCATTGCTCTCTATCTCTCTCTCTCCCCCCCTCTCTCTCTCCTCTCTCTCCCACCCTCCCTCCCTCCCTCTCTCTATCTCTCTCTCCCTCTCCTCCCCCCCCCCCCCTCTCTCTCTCTCCTCTCTCTCTCTCTCTCCCCCCCTCTCCTCTCTCTCCTCTCTCCCCTCCTCTCTCTCTCTCTCTCTCTCTCTGTCTCTCTGTCTTCTCCCTCTCTCTCTCTCTCACCTCTCCTCTCTCTCTCTCTCTCTCTCCCTCTCTCTCTCTCTCTCTCTCTCACCCCCCCCCCCCCACACCCTCTCCCCCTCTCTCTCTCTCTCTCTCTCTCTCGTCATTTTTTATCTGGCCAATAGTATCGACCCTGTTGTCTGTCGATATACCACACGACACCGAATGACAAAGATAATAATAATGATGATACTGCTGCCGCCACAGGTCTGTGTTGTTGATGCTGCCAGCTCTCGCTTTTAATGGGGGGGAAGCCCATAAATGGAGAAAAAAGAAAGAAAGAGAAAAAATAGAGAGAGAGAGAGAGAGAGAAAGAGTCGTTTAAAGAGAAAGAGGGAGAGGGGAGGGGAGAGAGGGGCGTAGAGAGAGAGGGGACTGAGAGAGAGAGAGAGAGAGAGAGAGAGAGAGAGAGAGAGAGAGAGAGAGAGAGAGAGAGGAAATATCATTTTATAGAGAAAGAGGGGGGGGGGGGAGAGAGAGAGAGACAGACAGAGAGATATATATACTCCCCCCCCCCCCCACACACACACACATTCTAGCAAGCCAGCAAGAAAAGGGAGGGGAGAGAGAGAGAGAGAGAGAACACTGGAACACACATGAGACGAGGATAGAGACAGAGAGATGAGAGAGAGAGAGAGAGGAGGAGAGAGAGAGAGAGAGAGAGAGAGAGGAGAGAGTGAGAAACACTGGATTGGATTAGAGAGAGAGAGAGAGAGAGGGAGAGGACGAGAGAGAGAGAGAGAGAGAGAGAAGAGAGAGAGAGAGAGAGAGAGAATGACACAGAGAAGAGAGAGAGAGACAGATGAATATACACATACATATACAACAACAAACGAACTCATAAACATTAAACACACACGTCTGCAAACGTGCACTAGCATGCACGCATATGCACACGCGCAAACACACACACGCACACCACACACACACACACACAGACTCTCTCTCTCTCTCACACACACACACACACCACACACACAAACACCACACACACATAGTCCATAATCTCTCTCTCTCTCTCTCTCTCTCTCTCTCTCTCTCTCTCTCTCTCTCTCTCTCTCTCTCTCTCTCTCCTCCATCAACCTCTCTTCGTTCTCTCTAATAACTAGCAAATGTCACAAGTGCAAGTTTCGTAATTTTTAAAAAAATACCCAAACAAACACAAGGTGATCGCCAGAAGAGAGAAAATTGTTGTCACACCATCGATCCATTCTGTTCAGAAGAATAGGAAGAGAAGGAGGAGAAAGAAGAGGAAGCAAAAGAGGAGGAGGGGGAGGAGGAGGAGGAGGAGGAGGAGAGAGGGAGGAGGAGGAGGAGGAGGAGGAGGAGGAAAGTAGGAAAGAAGGAATTTGGGCTTGCGGTAAAAAGGGATAATGAACAAGAAACTATCAACATTGTCGTGAGACAGAGAGGGGGAAGACCTGTAGCGTAGTGTGTGTGTGGGGGTGTGGTGGTGTGTGTGTGTGTGTGTGTGTGTGTTGTGTGTGTGTGTGTGTGTGTGTGTGTGTGTGTGTGTGTGTGAGGAGATGAGAGAGAGGTAAGTGAGAGAGAGGAGAGAGAGCGAGAGAGAGGAGAGAGAGAGACAAGAGAAAGAAACATTGGGGGAGAGAGAGACAGAGAGAAGAGAGAGAGCAGAGAGAGAGGGTAGAGATGTGAGAGATGAGAGAGGAGAGAGAAGAGAGAGAGAGAGAGAGAGAGAGAGAAAGACGCTCGATGGAGAGAGAGAGAGTTGAGATGCTGAGAGAAGAGAGAGACGAGAGAGAGAGAGAGAGACGATACAGCGAGACGAGATGGAAAGGGGAGGGACGGGAGCCCAAGAGAGGGCAGATGAGAGAGAGGAGAGCGTTAGAGAGTGATGAGAGAGAGACAGTCGAGAACAGAGACGTAGAGAGAGAATACGCTCGAGACAGAGAGAGAGTAGAGAGAGAGAGAGAGCTAGAGAGAGAGAGAGAGAGAGAAGAGAGGATCTATTAATACATTATTAGCCGTTTCTTTTTTTTTTTTATACTCCTGTTTTCTTATTTCCCGCATCATATACTCTTTCAGCAGAGATGAGAAAGGTGGACTTAGTTAACCATTCACGCCACACAAAAAGTGCAGACATGGTCCGCCCCCCCCCCCCCCCCCCACACTTTGGCAGAGGAAGAAAGGTGGCAAGTGTAACCATTCACACACAAAAATGCAATGTCCTAACCCCCGTCCTTCCCCCACCCACCCTCCCCTTCCCATCCACCCCCCACCCCCCCTTCTCCCCCACCAGACACGACGCGTTGGAACAAAAGAACTAAAGACACTAAGCTCGGCTCTAAGCGTCTTCGGTAGAACGAAGAGAAGAGGGAGAAGAGGCATTGTTGATGATGGGTGATTGATGATGCTGCGATGAGCGAGGTGGCCGATCAATACAACAGCTGAACACTAAAACAAAGGTCATGGAAAAATCTGTTTAACCGTCCTCTGGTCTGGAACAGACACATCATGGGACATTAGTAGATCATAACGATGGTGGGAACGACCCCGGAGGCAGTGCAACACCAGGAAGTACCGAACTGGTAAAGGTCAAGATGTGCCCCCCCCCCCCCCCTCTACATTTCTCTGGTTAATTCCATTTTTCCGTTTTTGCCTTCCTTACCAAACATGAAGCTGTTTTTTATGAACATTTTCAGCTAATTATCTTTGTTCAATAATTAATTGCAGTCATGATAAAGGCCAATTATATAATAGGATCGCCCCCCCCCCCCCCCCCCCCCTCCCCCCCCCTATGTACTGCAGTACACCGCGGCATTTGTCATCAGTCGTGGTTCATTGCGTTTTTTCCGTCTTAGGGGGGGGGTAGGGGGGGGGGTTAGGGTTCCAAAAAGATAATTAGCTGAAAAGGTTCATAAAATACAGCTTTATGTATGGCAAGAAAGGCAAAAACGAAAAAATGGAATTAACCGAGAAATGCAGGGGGGGTGGCACATCTTTATCTTTACCTTTACCCCCCGAATATTTAATAATACAGATGTCTATTTTCTAGATAGCCAGGAAACAAAGACCGTCTATAAAGCGTGTCAAATGTTACTTCAATGTCCTGGCTCCTGAAGATATCAACAGGACAATGTCCTGGCTCTTGCTGAAATCAACAGGACAAAGTGTGCCAGTGTCAAAGATTTAACCCTTTCGCCGCCAGCCATTTTGTTTTTAGCCAAAATGTTCCATTAAACTTGCATCAATAGAGAAAATATTTGTGCCTGAAATATTGGGGATTCTTCTCTTATATATTTCAAATGAGGCCTAGATCCTTACCTCTCAAAATTAAGAACCCAAGATCATTGGATAACAGACCCTCGTTTCAAGACTTTGGTTTTAATGACATGGGTGTTCAATCACTGTGGTGCAAAAATGCAACATTGGCGGTGAAAGGGTTAATCAGACATTTGTCCTGACAGGGGAAAACACAATAGGACATCTTAAATTTCAATAGGTCAATGGCCTATGACCGGGGCCTCGGGACATCATACGATACGATTGTGACGATGTCTGTGTTTTTCTTTGTTCGTTTGTTTCTTTCTTTGCTTGCTAAAGACAAACTAAGCTGCACCATCGATGTAATAAAAGAAAGACAGAAAGATAGACAAGACAACTCGCCGCCACCCACTACAGGCCACATTACTTACTACTTCTTCCGTGTTGGCCATATTATGGCCATAATGGGTAAGGTACGTATGTGTCCGGCTTTCAGTTTTCACGGGTCTCCCCCCCGCTAGCGTACAGCCGACACATTCCGATTTCGGAGGAGCTCAAATAAGTTATTTGGAAGATGTTTTGGGGTGGTTTTTTAAGGCAGGAGAATGGGGCCAATAAGGCAGAAATATATTAGATGAGTGGCAGATTAGAGGAAGTTACAAGCGCAGAACTTCCAGAAGGCGGGGGAGGGGAACTATTTTCATTGGTGCATGCGGTGGCCAAAGCTTTTGCCTGAACAACCCTTGATACAACGATCATTTCAAGAGCGTGGGTCCTTATTAGAAGAGCCTTATCTTCAGGCAGACTACTGCCTGAACCTGTATCAATTTGCCTGAATAGGGCATTTGCCACGAGTGTTCGTTCTCAAAAGTAGACTACTAATTTGCCCGCACTCGTTCTGTCCGAGTTACGCTGACCTTTCTAATTTAACTCTCTAAATTCAACACGGCGACATTCAAGGTCGCCCTCACGTGGCAAATGCCCTAATATAAAATGCCCACATGCACCCCTGTATTTATACGAAAGAGCCCCCCGGTATCCCCACGGGGAGACGTTACTTACGACGATTTAGATGTCACCCAATTGTGAGCTGAAGAAAGACCATTGTGACTGGCGGAAAGTCAGAAAACGCACAGCTGTTTACAAACACCACCACCACCACCACCACCACCACCACCACCACCACCACCAACAACAACAACAACAACAACAACAACAACAACAACAACAACAACAACAACAACAAACATAAACACACACAAAAGATCGAAAAACCAAGTTTTGACTACTTACAGGGCTTCCTACCCCGTCTTGCGGTTTCCAGGGACAAACTGCTTACAAAACAGGGACAGAGACTTATTTCCAGGGACAAAAATAGCAATGATATGTAGCAGGATCAAAACGAACATTTATTAACTTTTTGATTGACGTCGCCAAATTTCTGCGACTCTGGATTTTGTTGTAGTCTCCCTGATGCCTTTCGGTGCCAATGTGCTTCAGTGTTCAAGATCCTCTGGTGTTCGGTAACCTGTGTGCAACATGTCAGTTCAGACAATTCCAACAGTACCTTCTGTTGTTTGGGCTGTTCCTGTGTTCAATAGTAAGGTCACCTAACAAGACAAGCGACAAACTTTTCATTCTGCTCAGTGCGTGTATGCGCGCTTACGCATCCACTTCTGTGTAGTTTTTAAACTGTTATTTGGTTATATCGAGCTGTTGCATTCTATTTCATGTGTTCTTCTTTCTTCATCCTAATCCTTGTTTTATGTGCAGGTGCATTATTATTATATTGAATAATCGTGGTTTCTTTTTACATGTCCTATACAGTTTTATGTGTTGGGTATTTCATTATTATGTTCTTATTGTATATGTGTTTATGTCGTGCCACAAATCAATTTCTCACTTTTGAGATTATAAAATAGTCTTGAGTCTTGAGTCTATCATGTCATAATTGACAAAAAAGATACCAACCTTTCCAGGGGCAAAGATCAGGGGAACCACGGCAACAACAACAACAACCACTAACACCAATCATCGTGAAAAACCGTGTGGAGAGCGAAGAAACGAACACGCCACCACCAAACGTCTCATCGCTCAGACCACTGAGCCATAATACATTTTTAAAAAGGCTTCCACTTCTTTGACCGAGTCTCCTCCTTCAACTAGCTACTTACTGCCCCAGTAGCTTTTAATACCATCAACACTTTTTTTCTTTAAACCAGGATTGTTCGAGATACAGAACGGAGCAGAATGCTTGAAACGTAACGTGAGATCAAGATGGTCAAGTAATCGACAACATCGCCCTAAAAGAAATCACGACCAATTTCAAAGACTGGTCAAGAGAACAAGGAGGGAAGGGGGGGGGGGGGGGGGTGGGGGGGGGGGGGGAGGTTTCAACAAGAAGCAGCTTTAAAACTTCTTCTTCTTCCAAATACTGGACAGGGCCCTAACTTAAATAGGAAGACCATCAAGGTATCCGTCATCAATCCACCCCCCCTTATTCATCGATTCATTAAACGATGGATGCTTAGTGTAGCGTCCATGATTAAACAGTCTCTTTCCTACGCTAGAGAGGGTTCTAAAAAGCAACAACGAGTAGACGACGAAGAAGCCTCCGTGTTCAAGCTCGCTTGATCAGCATGATCAAGGCATATCTATTACTACCGAGGTTAGAAATGGGCAAGAGAAAGAGATTCGCTTGTTGTGGCCACAGTTTGAAGACAAATGAAAGGCCCACACCAGAACAAAAGACGCCCACTACTAAGACAGAGGGAAGAATTAATAATCGGAGGGGGGGGGGGGGGGAGAGGGGGGGAGGGGGGGGGGGGGGGAGGTGAGGGGGGGGGGGGGGGGGGGGGGGTGGGGCAAGTGTGCTATGGAAGGATAGGTAATGTAAGGGCTGTCACAGCCGTACGCGCAACTATGCCCCTGATCTCATTCTGTCCAGCCCCGCTCTCCCTTGATTGATCCCCTTGTCTCCCTGCGTAGCCCCCCCCCCCCCCCCCCCCCCTCCTATTTCTTTGTTACTTACCCCAGCTTCCCCTACAAGCTTCTTCTTCTTCTGCGTTCCCAGGCCACTTATGGCCATAATGGGTAAGGTACGTGTCCCGTTGTTAAAATGAGTAGAATCTAGCATTATTTTCCATTTTGAGGAGTAGTAGAGATCCAAATTGAGTAGAATACTCCTCGAAAAGAGTAGAGTAAACAGGTCTACTGGTCTCCCCGTTGAGTGCAACCAACACATTCCGATTCCGGAGGAGCTCAAAGGAGAAACATTATTTTGAAATATATACATTTTTTTAAAGGCAGGAGAATGGGGCCAATAAGTCATAAAGATAGTAGACGACAGAAAGCAAAGGGAAAAAGGCAGTCAGAGAGAGTGGCAAATAAGAGGAAACTCCCACGAAAAGCTACATCCTTTTTCTTACTTGCCTCCCCCCTCCTACCCCCAGGCCTACTTGATTCTCTTTTTTGTTAAATTTTGCTTCATAATAATTTTCCACTTCGCCAAGCTTCGAAGTGTCATACCCCCCCCTTCTTTTCCCTCCCCCCTCCTTCCCTCCCATCCTTACATACCTTCCCAACTCACCGTGCCCCCCTCCCCTCCCCCCCCCCCCCCCCACACACACACACAGACCCAAGGATACATGGGGCGATTTTCGCTACAGCGCACACACACACACACACACGCGCGTGCGCGCACACACACACACACCTCTATTCTCTCCAAATGATTTAAGCATCCTTCCTCTCTTTTCCAGTACCTCCACCCCCCTTCCCCCCCTCCCCCCCCCCCCCCCCCCCCCCCCCCAACCCTCCAGTCCCTCGGGAGCCCCGTGTTCATAAAACTCGCTCATTGTTTTCGCCTTCGATCCTCTCTCTCCTCCTCCTCCTCCTTTTGTTTTTAGGGGGAGTGAAGCCTGATCACTATGGCACTCCACGGGCGTCAAGAGAACAGAAAACCACCACCACCACCACCACTGAGGAGAAGCCATACTAATCACATAGTAGTATTATACCCTGACATCTCTCTCACCAGCCTCTCTTCACACTCACAAAG
>CM065702.1:38730678-38733178 GCA_017654935.2 Phymorhynchus buccinoides | reverse complement strand
AGGACTTCTAAGATAGCGTGATGATAAGTCTCATGCTATCCCAATGTGAATACAGGCCCACATAAATAACAACACACACACAAAACTGTTAAATGGGGTCAAAAATAAATCATAAGAAAGACCATATCGATGGCTTGGAGTCAAAACGGACTATCTTTAGATAGTCCATTGGCGTATTATTGAACTTATTGCAAAAAAATAATAACTTGTATTAAAAAAACTACAAATAATATGAAAGGGGGTTATGCTTTTTATATTTCTGCAGTCTTTTTTTTTATACAAGTTATTAGTTTTTGCAATAGGTTCAATAATACGTCAATGGACTATCTAAAGATAGTCCGTTTTGACTCTAAGCCATCGATATATTAAGAAGCTTCGCTTATCTTCGAAAAATCCGTGAAGAAAATGGCTGACTAAAAAAAATGGATGAAAGTAAAAGAAAATCGATCGAACACGAAAGAAGATTAGATGGAACAAGTCCAACAGGAAGAATCAAAATAAACAGATTATTATTGTGGTGGGTGGGTTTTTTTTAAGCCCCCTACCCCACCCCTACCCCTTTCAAACGACTAACAACCACCCCTATAATTATTTGACCGATCTTCCCATATAATACGCCCCCCTCCCTCCCTTACTCCTTCTCACCCCCTCCCTTACTCTTTGTATTGTTGTAATTCACCTCTCTCTCTCTCTCTCTCTATCTCTCTCTCTCCAAAATCACTATTCGTGTGAAAAGACATTAAATGCAAGATTCATTCATTCATTCATCTCTCTCTCTCTCTCTCTCTCTCTCTCTCTCTCTCTCTCTCTCTCTCTCCCGCCATATAGTCCCCAGTTTATGCTTGAGACCCCCCAGCCAGTCTAATGACAGACAAGAGAGGAGATGGACCCTAGGGGACCACCTTAAAGGACACAGAGGGGTAGAGGGAATAGCGAGGGCGGGAGGAGGGGTGGCGGTTGAAGCTGGCAGTTGGAGTTGGGGGTGGATGGGGGTCGGGGGTCCTAGAGATTCCTGATCGCCCGGCTACTACTATACTACCTCAGGCTGCTGATAATGGCCGCATCACAAAAGTTTGTCACAGTCCCCCTGTTCAACTCAACGACGTATTCGATCCCTTAAACCTTTACCCCCACCCCACCCCTCACCACCACCAACAATTTTCCGCTCTAAACCCACAAAGTTTAACGACCGTGACTATAGTGATGGAAAGAGAGCAGGGGTGGGTGTGGGGGGTAATCGGATGAGAAGGAGAGTCTGGTGGTGGTTGGAGGAGAAAGAATTAATGATGGTATTGCCCCTCCCCCCCCTCTCTCTCTCTCTCTCTCTCTCTCTCTCTCTCTCTCTCTCTCTCTCTCTTCTCTCTCTCTCTCTCTCTCTCTCTCTCTCTCTCTCTCTCTCTCTCTCTCTCTCTCTCTCTCTCTCTCTCTCTCTCTCTCAGATGAGGAGTCTGTGTCCGTGATCAACGTTTAAACAAAAAATAATCGTGTGGCGAATATACTTCTCTATACTTCTCTCTCTCTCTCTCTCTCTCTCTCTCTCTCTCTCTCTCTCTCTCTCTCTCTCTCTCTCTCTCTCTGTGCATGTGTGTCTCTCTCTGGTGCATTTTGTACCATAGTGTTCAAGTACTTCGGCTGTTGGGATGATCCCTGGAGTATTTAGGCCAGGGTACAACAACAACAACAACTATTTGAAACAAAACCTAAAATCAATGGCTTTGTGTTGAACACATTCCGCAATTTTTTTAATTTTAAATGCTGATGGATCATGAAGGTGTGTGGGGGGGGGGGGGGGCTGTGGAGTGAGAGGGAGGGGGTGGACACAGCTGCAGCCAATAGCTATCCCCACCCCCACCCCCTTCATTTCCCCACCCCCAATCATTGTTTAGAAGATTAACACCTTCAAACTCCCCCATCCCTTTCGAATTCACAAGAAAGCAAGTGGGCAAGCGCGCGCACACACAGAGACACACACGCGCGCGCGCGCGCACGCGCGAACGCACGTATAAACACACGCGCACGCAAGCATACGTACACACGCACGCACGTGCACGCACACACACACACATACACGAGCGCACGCGACAAACACACACACACACACGACACGCACACAAGCAGGCACACATACATATATACAAACACACGTGCGCTCTCTCTCTCTCTCTCTCTCTCTCTCTCTCTCTCTCTCTCTCTCTCTCTCTCTCTCTCTCTCTCTCTCTCTTCTCTCTCTCTCTCACTCTCTCTCTCTCTCCCTCTCTCTTTCTCCCCCTTCTCTCTCTCCTCTATCTCTCTCTCCCCCTCTCTATCCATCTCTCTCTCCCTCTCTCTAACATTACTATTCAACATACAGGACGACCACGTCTGCCCCTATCCTCCCCCCCCCCCCCCCCCCCATCTCCTCTCCTCCCCCTTCGAATCATTGTACAGACTTAATAAAATACAAATAAAACTTCAAAACCATAAAAAGGGGCGGATTTGATCACGGTTATTGGGAACGCAG
>CM065702.1:38712808-38715308 GCA_017654935.2 Phymorhynchus buccinoides | reverse complement strand
GCTTTGCTGACGACGACGACGACGACGACGACGACGACGAAGAAGAAGAAGAAGAAGAAGAAGAAGAAGAAGAAGAAGAAGAAGAAGAAGAAGAAGAAGAAGAAGAAGAAGAAGAAGAAGAAGAAGAAGAAGAAGACGACGACGACGGACGACGACGAACGACGAAGAAGAAGAAGAAGAAGAAGAAGAAGAAGAAGAAGAAGAAGAAGAAGAAGAAAAGGAAAGAAGAAGAAGAGAAGAAGAAGAAGAAGACGAAGAAGAAGAAAGAAGAAGAAGAAGAAGAAGAAGAAGAAGAAGAAGAAGAAGAAGAAATGACGTGTGGCTGGGACACAGGGTGAATGGTCTTACCTCAGCAGTGGACTCCAACTTGTCCTCATAGTCACGGAGCTTGTCTTTGAGCTGTTTGATGGTCACTTCTGCAACACACACACAAACACACACACAATAAATTCATGGTCACTTCTGCAACTCATTTAACATTAGCCTGTAGAAAGGGCCAATAGTAAACGAGAGCTGTACTATAATATAAATGATATTCTACAGTATTGGAATATCATGCTACAGCTTAGTCTTTCGTTTGAAGACTATATGACTCTCGAACGAGGGGACCACTTGTACCGGCTCTGGTGCTGCAGTCAAAGGGATTGGTTGGCCTTTGGGGACCTTCCCTAACGGGAAATCTTTTGAAAACGTTTCTTGGAGAAAAAGAAAAGGCAGGAGAATGGACCCGAAAGTCAGAAAGATAGTGGATGACAGTCAGCAAAGGGAAACGGCAAAGTCAAAGAGAATGACAGATTAGAGGAAGCTACAAGCACAGAACTTCCAGAAGGTGGGGGGAACTATTTATACAAAAGACAACACACACACGGGGGGGGGGGGGGGGGGTCTTATAAGGGAGGTTCCACTGCGTCACAAAGAAACAAAGAATGCCGACAATACCTCCGGGCTAAAAATGTACCTGACCAAATACAGTCGCAGGCATACGAAGGAAGCTACAAGAAAGCTGCCGTAAACAGACATTTAAAACGCACACACACACGCGCATTTCCTTCCTCCCGAAAAGGGCCCAAAAAAGGACAGGCTTCCATATAAAGTCTCCGCAGCAGTTCTGTCGCTAGCTATAGAGCTAATTTCCAATATAACACCGTCTCTATATTACTGTCAGTCTCCATCTCTCCGATGGTTGTTTCTTGTCTCTCTATTCATCACTCTCACTCCCCCCGTGGGGATACCGGGGGGTCTTTTGTATAAATCAAGATTCCCCCACCTTCTGGAAGTTCTGTGCTTGTAACTTCCTCTAATCTGCCACTCTCTTTGACTCTTGCCTTTTCCCTTTGCTTACACACCTTACTATCTTTCTGCCTTTACCACCGGTCCATTTTCCTGCCTTTTTTTTTTTTTTTTCAACAAACGCTTTCAAAAAGATTTCCTCCAGCCGAAGTCGGACTTTGCTGGGCCTAACTATTTCTTAGTTAGGCGCATACGGCAGCATGACGCATCTGCGCTCATAATTGACAGGAACGTGTCAGAGCGATCGAAGAAGAGGATCGCTCTCACTCTGTGTGTGTGTGTGTGTGTGTGCGTGTGTGTGTGTGTGTGTGTGTGTGTGTGTGTGTGTGTGTGTGTGTGTGTGTGTGTGATGTGTGTGTGTGTGTGTGTGTGTGTGTGTGTGTGTGTGTGTGTGTGTGTGTGTGTGTGAGTGTGTGTGTGTGTGTGTGTGTGAGTGTGTGCGTGCATGCGCGCGCATGTGCGTCGATCTTTTCCTCGTTCGTTATTATCTGCTACCAAGCACGCCTCTGTGGATGGTGTGTTGTGTTCAATACCAGCGGCAGAGAGAGCGAGCGCGCGCGCGAGAGAGAGAGAGAGAGAGAGAGAGAGAGAGAGAGAGAGAGAGAGAGAGAGAGAGAGGAGGGAGAGGGAGAGGGAGAGGGGGAGGAGCATGCAGCATGTCGCAGTAGTAGAGAGCTGCACTGTAAATATGGATCGTGGAGTTCTTTGACAACCGACGTTACAATGTGTACAATAATATCATGCGCATCCCCCCACCTCTGCTGCTCTCTTTTTACTTTTACCACGTGCAACGATAATCGATTGACCGCAGGTCATAAAAACCCGCCACCTTTCTCTCTCTCTCTCTTTCTTTCCGTCTGTCTGTCTCTCTCTCCCTCTCTGTCTCCCCCCTTCCCCACCCAACCAAAAACAAATAGAAGTCACACGCATCCGACTCTCTCTCTCCCACAACTTTATATATAAGTAATGTCCCATATGTTCTTTTAAAGAGCGGGAGGACGTAAAGCATAACCCCCCCCCCCCTCTCTCTCTCTCTCTCTCTCTCTCTCTCTCTCTCTCTCTCTCTCTCTCTCTCTCTCTCTCTCTCTCTCTCTCTCCACTATCCAAATTGACATCGCTTAGTTTGAACGAATTTGTCAATAAGAACCTAATCCACTCGATGACTTTCTCATCTTCTTCCCCATTTCCATACACACCTCCTCCTTTCCCA
>CM065702.1:38697808-38700308 GCA_017654935.2 Phymorhynchus buccinoides | reverse complement strand
TGGGGAAATGGTGAAAAATGTGAGCGTGTAGTGAGACCTTTAGCTAGCTGCTGCCAAGAAAAAGAAGAAACTAAAAAATAGTCTGACGAGTTAATGGTCGATGTCTTGATACAACACAAAACAGTCAGCCTCGCCCAAATCAAACCAGACGGCAGGTAACGTCAATGTACTTCCTGTTGAAGGTAGGCCTCGCCCTGCCTAGCTTTTACATCCCGCTTCACTCTCCCATCTCTTTTCTTTTGCTACCATATCCTTTTTTCTTTTTCTTTTTAAAAACATATATTCTGGTCATTTTTCAGAGCCTCAAAATGTCTCTGTGTGTCGGACCAATTGCAGGCATGGGAATTAGAGAAGACAACAAAGACTGAAAATTGGGGTCTGGAAACAGGCATAGGAACAAAGAATAAAAAAAAACTGAAAACCGTGTGTGTTGGGATACAGCCCCCAGAAAATGAAGCTTCTTCTGTTATCTAAGCCTTAAAAACAGTATTAGAGATATATTTAGTTCATTTTGCATTCATTTATAACCAATAACTTAAGTTTTACTCATTGGGCTTCTTTTTTTTTTATCTCATAAATGTCCTCTTGGACCATAAAAAAAGCTGAAACTTGCAAAAAAAAAAGGCTGAAGAGGACCATCAAAAAAGCTGAAATCAGCCAAAAGACTGACAATTCCCATGCCTGCAATTGACATATTAGGCTAGAACACCAAGGCTACATCAAAATGTTATGTTCTGCATAGTTATTATGCGGGGGTTGTCCTTAGCCATGGCAAGCTCCTAGCGTAACATCATCAGTACCAAAATCCTCCGAAGTCGGAGTGTGGCTTGCCCACGTGGTGGCGCGGGGTAATAAAAACAACGGTCACACGCGTAATGTTCTCATCCCTAGCTTGTGCCTTTGTACCATAGTGTTCAAGTGCTTCGGCTGTTGGGATGATCTCCGGAGTCTTTAAGCCAGGGTAAGACAACAACAACAACTAATATGTCATATCAAGGATATCAGATAAACACATTCGGGTGCGCGAAGACCTGTAACTTTTTTTATAAAACAAATCCCTGAACAACGCATCTAGCTGAAAAGTATGAAAATTGTACTATTATGCAATTCTATCCTACTATTTTTTTCTTTATTTGTCAATAATCTTGATTTTGTTGTTGTTGCTTGAACCTATATAAAAAAAAAGTTACAACAGGCATCATCGTCGGAACATATGGGGGAATTTCTGCCAGTTTTTTTCTTATGATTGGTTCAGTGCTTAAAGCTGTGGCACGCACAACTTAAATGTTGTACACACACCGAGAGAAACACACGACAAGAAAGACACACAGACAAGAGAGAATCATCAGGCATCAGAACAGTCTGAAGTCCAATCCTCTGAAATCCGCGGTAAAAGGGCCACCAAGGCCCTAGCCTGAAGAGGGACAACACTGAAACGAGTTTCCAACACAACAAAAAAGGCTTAATACAGTGAGAAACCACTTTGCTATTCAACAGAAGATAACACTGGACAAACAAACAGGCAAAACCTCTGACAAGAGAAAGCCAATCCTCTGTCAGAAATTCTGAATCCTCTGAAATCCTCTGACAATTCTTGATGCCTGAGAGACAGACACATGGGTGCATGCGGTGATCAAAGAGTTTGCCCGAACTTTCCATCGTAACCTTTGCTAGAACGGTCCGTTTGAGAGCAAAAAGAGCATGAGAAGAGCCCTGTTTTCAGACAGACCACTGCCTGAACCTGCATCAAACTGCCTGAACTCAGGCTTCAGGCAGACCCACATGCACCCCTGCAGCCAGACAGGCAGACAGAGAGAAGCACGGGCACTCTTTCCAATTGCAACGAACTCCCATTCAATTAGCACGGAAAGAACTTGGGCGGGCAGGAGATAAAATAAAAACGGTGTAGCCAGGCAGGACTAGACCCCGCGAGGTGGCTGGCCCCATGTCTATTAATTGAAAGAAAGAAGGACAACAGACAAACCGCCCGCCCTTGTGTTCACGGAGCCCAATAATAAAAGGCGAAGAATTAATGAACGTGCCAAGAAGGGACAGGGAAAGCTAGGATGGGGAGGGAGGGAGGGGGGAGGAGTGGGATGGGGGGAGGGTAAAGTAAAACAAAAGGTGGGATGTATCCCCCCAAACCGAGTCCGCTGGAGAATGAACTGTTGCCGAGGCAACTTTGACTCCACGAGTTGAGAACAAGTAAGTAGGTATATTATGGTATTATTATTAGGTACTTTATAGTCACAGAGGCGTCTCTGTGAAATTCGGGTTCCTCCCACCTGGAGAGCACGTTGCAGCCAGAGGCGCGCCACCCAATTATTTTAAAACATTTTGGCATGCAATTTTTGTATGACTGATCAGGAAGGAACGGAGGGGGGTAAATTTTGACCAAATGACAACTTTTTCGTTGCCACTGGGTTTAACGTGTGCTAAGTGCATGGGCACGCGGGACCTCGGTCTATTGTCTCATCCGAAAAGACTCCACGTTCAGACC
>CM065702.1:38670308-38685308 GCA_017654935.2 Phymorhynchus buccinoides | reverse complement strand
TCATTTAACATTTATCCACTTCTCCGTGATATTAGGACTCTGTGCGTGCGTGTGCGTGCTCGTTCGTGTGTCTTTTCATTTAAACATTATCAACATCTATTCGTGTGTGTGAGTGTGTGTGAAGTGTTGTGACATGTGTGTCGTGTGCGTGTGTGTGAGTGTGCCGTCATCGCGTGACTTTGTTGTGCGTGCGTGGTACAAGTGTGTGCGTGCGAATGCGTGCGTGTTTTGTGTGTACCATTTCTCCAGTCACTAACCTATCTTTTTTCTTTACACACACACACCCCTCTCTCCCCCCCACATAACAAACATGATTTAGCATCATAATACATCATCATAACACGTCAATCCAAATAACAAAACATGGGTAGAAAGGTTTTTTTTTTAGTTTTTTGCTTAATGACTTTCATGCTCATTCCTCTCCAATGTCCCCCCCCCCCCCCACCCCCACACCCCCACCCCCCCCCCACCCAGTCAGCGCACATACAGACACAGTGGTCTATCTTTATATCTCTCACGTCACCCATCCTTCTTCTAGTAAGTCTCCTCCTCTCCTCGCCCGCCATTATTAATTTCTTTAACTCTAATAATGCTGAGAGGAATCAACGTTGTAGACACACAGACAGCCGACAAACAAAATTTGTTGACGACGCGTCATACATTCAGGCTACAAATAAGCGACAGTAGTGGACAACAGAAGACAGAGCTAGCCAGGCTGACAGTTGGCAACTTTCCTGACGAGCCACTGCCGTCTTCCGTTTGGAAAAAAGGTCTTTCACGAAGCTAATAGCCGCCTCACACTAAGACTATTATATTCGTAATACAATAGTTCACACACGCAGGCCCAAGAGGGGTAGACAGCTTGAAAAGGAAGCTTCCTTTCGTTAATCAACACCGTGCTGACCTTGACCTTGAAGTTTGACCTTGAAAACATAAATTTCCTTCTTTGGGCTATGTAATTCCCTCAACTACAATCATCTCCCCCCAGCTTTATTTCGTGAACTAACGAACAGAATCGCTTCAAATTTTGTGTGGTGGTGTACCATGGTGCAAGGAAGTTTGCATAAAAGTTCAGCTGTATCTCGTGAACTACTGAACAGAATCGCTTGAAATTTTGGGCTATGGTATTTTATGCGTTCTGTAAGGGTGTGTGGGAAAGTGGTGTGTTTTACATGGGGGGGGGGGGGGGGGGTGACGTAAGTGTCCCGCGCGACCCGCTTTCTTTATTTCTTATCTACTCCAGTTCCCCCCCCCCCCCCCCCTCCCCCCTTCTCCCCTCCCCCCCTCTCCTTTTCATTTCTCTGTCCGGCCGCCACGTTAATTGCCACCCACCATCTAAAGAACGCCGAATAAGGCAATTATCTCTTTGAAGCAAGATCTATCTACCCATCACAAGAAAGTGACAACCACGGTTATCTCCCTTTGAAGACGGTTTTGCCTTTCCAATCACAAGGTTAGGAATGTCCGGCATGTGATAATGCTGTAATGGGCGCGTGATTGTTCTGTACATTCTGAACATCATCTTGTGACGTGTCGACTGTAATATAAACCAATAGCAGGCTTTCATTGTTTGAAAGTGAAGGCTATAATTGGCGTAGTGAGAAAAAGTTTTTCACACAAGACGCTGAAACTGACTAGAGCAACACCTCTCCCAGCCAGAATAGCCCACCTAGTAAGTCTTATTGATGACTGGTGATTGAGACTGGTTGTTTGTTTGACTCTAGTTTTGATCTAGATCCTATGTTCAATGATGAATAAGGAGTAGATAGATATGTTATAGAAAAGAAGTGGTAAACATTCTATTCTATTTATGTGCACTGATTATTTGTGTGTGTGTGTTTTTGACTTGAACACTTTTGGTACCAGAACCGGAGTTTATGCCTACTAACCCTTTTGTCTATTTTTTAGTAGGAAACCTATGGGCCGCAATCTTGCACTTTATGATACCATTCCTTTCCAGGTGTTGGATGGAGAGTGATGATGGATTGATCACCTTTTATGTTTTACTGATCTCAGTTTGTTAACTGAAATTCAGTTTATTGATTAACTAGAGCTATTGTACAAGGGAAGCCTTCTAGCCGGTTGGGATTCACTAATGCCCTGCCGACTGAAGCCCCTTGTCTCTAAGCCATAGAGATCTACATCCACCTTCTCCTGTGATTATCAGCAGGGCATCGTGGGCCGGACGATCATCCCGGACTCCACCAAGCACCAAGACGGGACCGTCGCCAAGACGACCCGCACCCAGAATCCGCGAGGAGACCACGCTTGAACCGTGCCATCCCGCGAAGCCGTAACCGGAACGACTGGGAGCTACTCTCATCTGAAGAGCAAGCCCAGCCACCCCAGCATTCGCCGATCACTACGGAGGAACTTGACAACAGCTAAGTCCCCCGGACTGCGCCAATCATTTGAACTTTCTCTACGGACACTGAAGATAATTAGTAACCCTTCCGGCATGGGGCGAACCTTATAGAAAGACAAAAGTCTTGTAAATCCTTTCGGATTTCATTGTTTTTTTATCCATATTTTGTTTTGGCGCCATTGAGCTGCTTTATTATTATTGTTGCATAATCTTATGCAGATTTTGTGAGTAAATAAAATACAAGTGTCAAATAATTCTGAACCCTTTGGTCAGACTGATGAGAGTGGGAGTCTTGTAATTTCATGTAAAACCCTACTTCTCTCTGTCTGCCATTTAGAGCAATTCAACCACTTGTATTTCTTACAACCATACGAACCAGAACCCGGGCACAAATATAAATTTATTAGATGAAAAGGGGCCGGGAAAGTTGCTCATCTCCCATACCCTAGAGAAGTGGGCTAAAGGCAAATTGTCTAAAGTCTTCCCTAGGGACTTAGCCTTTCAACCCATTACCTCGTCACAGGGGGGGTGCAAGGGGACATAACTCGGTGCAAGGAAGTTTGTATAGAAGTTCAGCTGTATCTCGTGAACTACTGAACAGAATCGCTTCAAATTTTGGGCTATGTATTTTATGCGTTCTGTAATGGTGGAAAGTGGTGTGTGGTTTATTGGGGGGTGGTGGGTGGGGGGGGGGTGGGAGGACATAACTCTGGCCGGGTTTTTATTGTCACAATGCGTTGCTGCCGCTCGGCTATGCCCTTGTTCTTCTCTGCATTGAATTGCTGTTCTTTCAATGTTGTATTCATCAGCAAGAATCTTGCTGATGTGGCAGAACACCAGACTGTTTTGGTGCTTCATTCAAGCTTCTTTTGTATTTGATAATCTGCACACACTTTTGTTTATAAAAAAATAATGTTTCTTGGTCGCTCCAAGTGCACACTGCTTCAGCCATTTTTTTCGGCGAAAGAACGGAGCTAGCACGTGGGAAAGGAATGTGGCCCGGTCAAAAATTCTCTAAGGCCTTAGAGAATTTTTGGCCCGGTTCTGGCACGGTTGTGGCCCACCTCTGGAGCAGGGCCACTTTCGGCGCGGCCATGGTCCGCTTTGGCCTGGATAATTTTCACCGTAAACGCATTGTCCCGGGCCGAGAGCTGGCCTGGCACGACACGGCACGCAAACAAATAGTCACCGTAAACGCACTCACTAGTATCCAACCTTTATTGTTTAGTCGAAAGAAAATTCAGCCGTGGACTCTCCACTCAACTATGTGTTGACTTCACACTATCAGCAAGCATTGTCTTCACACTACCTGCAAGTGTTGGCTGTTTTCCCACAACTGTCTGAGTGAGTTGGGCAGTAAATAATAGCGCAGTCGCCAATTCCTTCCGACCTGGTTGGAAGAATATCAATCTACCACATTTTGCATTTGGTTTAAACAATTTTATTAGGTCCACAGTACATTAACAAACAGATACGTGTAGTAAACATATCAGCAGCAACAATCTAGAAGCTTATATTGTGCCATCTCTACATAGAAAAAGATGGTTCGACGACTGTTGAACACAGATACAATAGATAGAAACACCAATATTGACTGACATCTGCCAATTGAATTGAAATGCAGCGTTTTGCATTTGTGCTTTCTACCCACTCCGGCGAACGAAAGGACAACGACAAGACTACATTACATTACAAGACTAGCCTCTGACGAAACTGAAGAAGAAGGAGAAGAAGCAAAAGAAGAACTTTATTAACATACTTATCCAGCAAGACACTCACACACCACCATATTCAAATGAATGCAATACAAAATGTTCATGCTCTTAATATCAGAAACTGCGAGCGCTGCATTTGGGTAGTAGCCATTTTGTCTAGACAAGCGAGATAATAAATACGAATAATCTTGCCTCTGGTGAATCAAAACACTTGTTGCAAAGCGATGACAAACGTTCTGATAGAAAAAACAAAACGCCAGCGTCAACCGGGAACGTGGGTCAAAACGGATACAACAAAGCACTATTTAAATCATAATAACATCAAACAGTGTCTACCGTATTTTCAGCTATTTTGTCTCTCTTAACCAGACCCGTTTACCCCCTACACAAGTCTTGAGTAGTCTGGATAGCTGAAAAGAGTAGTTTTGGTGCAAAATGTGTAGTTTTATTCATCAAACCATCAAACAATGTTCACTGAAAATGAGTAATTAGAGCATTATTTTCAATTTTGAAGAGTAGTAGAGGTCCAAATTGAGTAGAATACTACTCGAAAAGAGTAGAGTAAACAGGTCTGTTTAACTAAGCAAATGCTTCGCTTAAAAAAACCCACTAAAAAGAACACACCTGATAGCGGCAAGAAGTGTTCATGCAACGTTCCTGCGCAGAGCAAGCCTGCCTCTTGACTAAACACATACTTTGTATATATATATATATTATGAAAGACAAATCTCAGTGAAAGCTGAGCTCCATACCCATAATCTGAAGGACTGAAACGTTGGTGCATTTGAAATGCAGAATATATGTGGATTTTCGATTTGGTGCAAAGAGGACACCATTCTCTCGTAGAATGTCTTCTTGCTCAAGCTGACATCCACTGGACACTCAAATTGCTGGCCGATCATACAAACTGATGAGATCTTCACAGATCGAAACAACTGTCTTTGCATAAGGCACTGTCCCTCCCTCCCCCATTGGGATAAAAAGTAAATCAGCACATTTTAACTGAGTTTGTTTCTTCACAAATACAGACATTGGACACAAAAGTGTTATCAAAATTTGTTTTTAAGTTCAATACGCCTTAATCGCGGCAACGTTCATGAAGCGTTAATCACCCCCCAAAACCCCCCACAAAAATCAAACAAACAAAACAAAACAAAAAACGAAGCCAGCGAGAATTCTAGACATCTTGCCTCTCATGAAAATTAAAAACACTCCTCAGCTTTTGGACAATGACAAGTCAGCAGAGAAACCTTGTAGGGAGGGAGTGAGTTTAGGTTGTTCGAACGAAGATGAGGAGGGTGAGTGGTGGTTGGTGGTGGTGGTGGAGGAGTGTGTCTTCCTGGCCCGGATGACACTGGGGAAGCTTCTTCCCTGGACACCCTCCACCCACCCACCCCAACCTGTCAACTCTCATCACATCACTCTTCTCCCAAGGACAAGGATACCTGTCTACGTGATCTGAATCCAATACAAGCACCCACTGGAAAGGGGGGTTGGGGGTTGGGGATGGGGGGGGGGGGGGGGGGTCGAAGGGAGGTTAGGGGAAGGTTGTGGGTGGAGAGAGAGAAAAGAGAGAGAGAGAGAGAGAGAGAGAGAGAGAGAAGAGAGAGAGAGGAGAGAGAGAGAGAGAGAGAGAGAGAGAGAGAGAGAGAGAGGGGGGGGGGGGGGGAAGACAAGCCACCGTCGCTTAACATTAGTTATGTACTACATGAGCACGCAGACAATCGCTTGTTGTTTATTGGTAAGATGAGCTTTGCTTTCATTATTTTGCTGTGTACCTTGATTTTTGTTTTCCGTTCCTTTTGCTTGGTTCCAATGCATGGGTATTTGTTTTCTGTTGCATCCCTTGATGAAACCAGTGTCATTTCTCTTGTTGAGATAATACAGTAATTTTGACTTTCACTTTGACTTGACTTTGACTTGATGGTTGCGCTATCTACATGGAAACTTGACATGATGGTTGCGCTATGTACATAGAAACTTGACATGATGGTTGCGCTATGTACATAGAAACTTGACATGATGGTTGCGCTATGTACATAGAAACTTGACTTGATGGTTGTTGCGCTATCTACATGGAAACTTGACTTGATGGTTGCGCTATGTACATAGAAACTTGACATGATGGTTGCGCTATGTACATGGAAACTTGACTTGATGGTTGCGCTATGTACATAGAAACTTGACTTGATGGTTGTTGCGCTATCTACATGGAAACTTGACATGATGGTTGCGCTATGTACATAGAAACTTGACATGATGGTTGCGCTATGTACATAGAAACTTGACATGATGGTTGCGCTATGTACATAGAAACTTGACTTGATGGTTGTTGCGCTATCTACATGGAAACTTGACTTGATGGTTGCGCTATGTACATAGAAACTTGACATGATGGTTGCGCTATGTACATGGAAACTTGACTTGATGGTTGCGCTATGTACATTGAAACTTGACTTGATGGTTGCGCTATCTACATGGAAACTTGACTTGATGGTTGCGCTATGTACATAGAAACTTGACTTGGTTGCGCTATGTACATGGAAACTTGACTTGATGGTTGCGCTATGTACATAGAAACTTGACTTGATGGTTGCGCTATCTACATGGAAACTTGACTTGATGGTTGCGCTATGTACATAGAAACTTGACTTGATGGTTGCGCTATGTACATAGAAACTTGACATGATGGTTGCGCTATGTACATGGAAACTTGACTTGATGGTTGCGCTATGTACATGGAAACTTGACTTGATGGTTGCGCTATGTACATAGAAACTTGACTTGATGGTTGCGCTATGTACATGGAAACTTGACTTGATGGTTGCGCTATCTACATGGAAACTTGACTTGATGGTTGCGCTATCTACATGGAAACTTGACTTGATGGTTGCGCTATGACTTACATACATTGAAACTTGACTTGATGGTTGCGCTATGTACATGTACATTGAAACTTGACTTGATGGTTGCGCTATGTACATGAAACTTGACTTGATGGTTGCGCTATGGAAACTTGACTTGATGGTTGCGCTATGTACATGGAAACTTGACTTGATGGTTGCGCTATGTTGCGCTATCTACATGGAAACTTGACTTGATGGTTGCGCTATCTACATGGAAACTTGACTTGATGGTTGCGCTATCTACATGGAAACTTGACTTGATGGTTGCGCTATCTACATGGAAACTTGACTTGATGGTTGCGCTATGTACATGGAAACTTGACTTGATGGTTGCGCTATCTACATGGAAACTTGACTTGATGGTTGCGCTATGGAAACTTGACTTGATGGTTGCGCTATCTACATGGAAACTTGACTTGATGGTTGCGCTATGTACATGGAAACTTGACTTGATGGTTGCGCTATGTACATTGAAACTTGACTTGATGGTTGCGCTATGTACACGAAAACGAAACAACAGAAATGACATGCGTGTACGCTGCAAACATGCCGAAGCATTTTGGGGTTTTATACACGCAGCACCAGCAAAGAAGCAAAAGTAGTGCACAAGCTTAAAGACCCCCCACGTCACGTGTGACATTCCTTCTTGTGCTAGGAAGATTACTTAAGATGTCTTACCAGCTATAAGAGGGAAAACACGTGAAAACGTGAATATAACGTGACGTGGTTGGTCTTTAAAGACTAACCACGTCACGTGTCAAAATCACGGTTTTCACGTGTTTTCCCTCTTATAGCTGGTAAGAAATCTTAAGAAATCTTCCTAGCACAATGTGACACGTGACGTGGGGTGTCTTTAAAACACAACAACTCGTATAAGTTTGGTTGGGATTTTTTGTTAAATATTTTCTCATGCATAAGATTTGCCTATTTCATGAAATGGACCTGCCCATCTCATGAAATGGGCAAACGACTTGCCCAGTTCATGAAATGGACAATTTCACGGATTGGGCGTAACATATATATACATGAGCTATTTAAATTAAAGGCCTCACTACTAAGCCTTATATTTTCAAATATTTGACAACACTATTGTGGCGGTACCATAGCCGATGAGGTTCATCCGAGGCGTGGTTACCGCTGCACATATCTATATTGTAAAAACTCGGGACTTTACTGGTGTTGCACTGCCTCCGGGCATTGCAGCCAGTATTGCTCCCACCATCTTTGTATTTACATATGTGTCTATGACCGAGAGGACGTAAAACTCAATTTTTCATTCATTCACTAAGCCTTATGGCCGATCGCCGCAGAAAGAAGAAGAACCAATTACGTACGTTTCTTTTATCTTTTGTCGCGAAGGCTGTGCCATACATTCGTTGATATCTCTCGGACGTGCCGTTTGTGTGGGTTTAGGATTCGTTGACCTTTCCGTTCGTGGAAACTACGAAAGAACGGTGGAGATAAAAGAAAGACAGCAAACTAGAAAGAAAGAGAAGAAGCACAAAGAATTCGGGGCACCGGTGCAAAGTGTAGAGTGGCACAGTGGTAGCGCGTTCGCCTCGTGTCAAGTAAATAACCCGAGTTCGAACCTGGGTACAGGGGATATTTTTTTCTCACTCTGCACAAGGCCTTACGGTCTGAACGTGGAGTCTTTCGGAACGAGACGATAAACCCGAGGTCCCGAGTGCCCATGCACTTAGCACACGTTAATCCCTGTGGCAACGAAAAAGTTGTCATTTGGTCAAATGGTTTCTCTCTGTGTGAGTTTCTCTCTCTCTCTCTCTCTCTCTCTCTCTCTCTCTCTCTCTCTCTCTCTCTCTCTCTGGGTCTCTCTCTGTCTCTCTGTCTCCCCCTCTGTGTCTCTCTCTCTCTCTCTCTCTCTCTCTCCTCCCTCTCTCTCTCTCTCCCTCTCTCTCTCCATCTCTCTCTCTCTCCCTCTCTCTTTCTCTCTTCCCCCCCTCTCTCCCCCCCCCCCTCTTCTCTCTCGTCTCTCTCTCTCTCCCTCCCTCCCTCCCTCCCTCCCCTCTCTCTCTCTCTCTCTCTCTCTCTCTCTCTCTCTCTCTCCCTCTTTCTCTCTCTCTCTCTCTCTCTCTCTCCTCTCTCTCTCTCTCTCTCTCTCTCTCTCTCTCTCTCTCTCTCTCTCTCTCTCTCTCTCTCTCTCTCTCTCTCTCTCGCGCGCACCCGCCCCCCCCCCCCAAGCCAAGCCATCCTCACAAAAGATGATAAGAGCTCATGATTCCTTCGTTCATTACCCCCATTTCTTGCTCCTACCAGTGATGGTAACTAGTATAGTATCACTGCTCCTGCCCACTCACCAAGCGATCTATCATTGCGGGTTCCAGCCTATTATACCCCCCCCCCCCCCCCCCCCGTGGGGATACCTGTGGGGGGGGGGGGGGGGGGGGTCTTTCGTACAAGTAGTTCCCCCACCTTCTGGAAGATCTGTGCTTGCAACTTCCTCTAATCTGCCACTCTCTTTGACTCTGCCTTTTCCCATTGCTTACTGTCATCTGCTATCATTCTATTTTGCTGGTCCATTCTCCTGCCTTTTTTCTATAAATTCTGACCAAGATTTCTTCAGCCGAAGTCGGACATGCTGGGCCTAACTATTTCTCAGTTAGGCGCATAACGGCAGCATGACGCATCTACGCTCATGCGACAGGAAACTGTCTGAGCGAACAAAGAAGAAGAAGCCTATTATACCGCCTCCGATGATGACCCTTTGCACTGTAGGTACTGGCATCGCAATAACTCATTGCATCAAGCCAGGAATGCGAGAATTCTGGATTCCAACACACACACACTAGAGTCCAGTTTCTCTAGACGACGGTCGCCGCGCGCATAACTTGTTACGCCAAAAGGGGTATAAGAAACACTTTAGAAAACGTTTGCGGAAGAATATTACAAGCTCGTGTCTGATCGGTCAAAAAAAAAAAAAAAGTATTATTTTAACCAAACTTTAATGGATCAATCAACAAGAAATGTAGCTACCCCATGCAAGTCACGTGATAATTCGTCAAGAGATACTTTGAGGGAGTAGCTGTCACAAAACGTTTTCGGCGAAAGAGGCGTTTCTTAGTACCGTTTTTTCCCCCCGATTTGCCCTCACGCTACGTAACGTTAGCCCCTGTGAAACGCCCCCTGAATACACGGCCAAGTCGCCAACCCCCATCCATCTGCTAACAATAATCATCCCTTTTACTGTGGCTTGCATTCCTCGCTATGCTCTCTGAATCGTTTCATATACACTGCTGTAAGAAAGAGATCGGTTCATGTTCTACGTGTTCGAACAATAGTCCTCAAAGACCCACCAGATCACGTGCCAAAAACACGGCTTTCACGTGTTTTCCCTCTTATAGCTGGTGAGAAATCTTGTTTTGACCAGGTTTGACTCACATACAAATCCCCCAAAATTCAAAACGAAACATTTTTAAAGAACAGCCTCAATTTGAAGTTGGGGGAATTTGTATGTGGGTCACAACTACCCAGGAAAAACCAAGGGACTTCATCGTGGTGGGTCAGTGGGTCTTTCAAAGCTGCTTTCTTGACTATATACAATTTATTTTAAGCGAGATTTCCCCCCCCCCCCCCACCCCCCCCCCCCCCCTAAATTAAAGTAGCACTGGTGCCGTGTGTTAGAAGAATGCAGTCACGTGTATGTACAATTTCATGTACCTTGGCAATTGATACCTTTCTACCCATGCAGTCTCGGCTATCAATTGAAGAATGCGGCCATGGGAAGCCTCTGGTATGTCTTTGGTCATGCTTGGTAACGATAGTATTGATACCAACTACCTATCTACTAATGCTATCCCATGGCTGCAACTACACAAAATAAAAAAACACTGAAAGTCCGCGGTCAAGGGGTAATGCAGCTGAAGCAACAATTGATTTATGAAGGTATCTTAGTTTGCTCTTTCCACAATTTATACAAACTAGCGCAACGCCGAGTACTGGTAACGCCTTGTAACGGTAACGCCTAGTAACGGTAACGCCAAGTACTGGTAATGCTGAGTACAGCAAATTTGAAGCGATTCGGTTAAGAAACGGCGGAGTTATAAGGCCCCGTTTCCCGTTGGCGCTGCTCTGAGAGTGACGCACTCTCCCGATTCTCTTCAAATTTTCCGCCAGGCTTCGCCCCTGCCATAGCAAGCCTGACAGCAAATTGGAAGCGAATCGGTTAAGAAACGTCGGAGTTATTCGTGAAAAGGTCAAGCGGCGTATAGCGCGCGCGTTTCTGAAGCGATTCGCTTCCGGTTTGGCACACCGATAGTCACTGTCCCCGGTCATGTACCTGCCAAATTGGAAGGCAATCGGCCCAGAAACGCCGGAGATACGGGCGCCGAGAGGCCGGCGGATGCGCGTTTCGCGCATTTGCGAAACCGCGCAAATGATACAGCCGCCTCGGTTGCCGTTGCCATCGCCCTGTTAGGGCTCACAGCAAATTTGAAGCGATTCTGTCGAAAAACGGCGGAGTTATAAGGCCCGTTTTGTGTTTCAGACACACAGACACACACACACACACACACACACACACACACGGACACTTGGCTTATTACTATATGATGCTTATTTTAAAGTGTTTGAAAAATACAATAGACACACAAGGATCTTGTTTGACAAGTTTTAAAACAGGAAATTCCTTTTCTAGTAAAATTCAAAAACAAGAAAATGTAATGCTTGTATACCAGGAACAGATGCACCCATGCAATCCACGCACGCACGCACGCACACGCACACGCACACGCACACACACACACACACACACACACACGTAATTTGTCTAAGATCACTGTAAGGTGTATAGACGTTAAATTCCAGAACAAACGAACGCACACCATATCGTTGTGAAGCCTACGAGACTTCACAAGTCAAAAACGCACATTGATAATGATGATCAACTTTTTGACATTAACGACCTTTGGTTCCGAAGACGATGTGATTTATACATTTACGAATTTGTTGCTTTGATTGCTGTGGGCGATCTTGTTAAATGTGTGGAAAATGTTGGTGGTCATTGTTTTAAAGCGAAAACACTTCCTCACTATCAGAGCCAATGAAAAGGGGGAACAAATACATTCATACAGTATACATTTCCTAGGTACGTAATTTTCTTTTTTCTTTTCATTGACTCTGAGTCCAAACAAAACTAAGCATCATTATTTTTAGTTTTGGTAAACGCTGGATTTTAAATCTTGCTCAACTGCTTCGCTAAAACCCACAATAACAACTGTCTCACAAAAAGAGTCAGCCTACGAGACTCGAGATGTGCATGACCATTTACCAAGTACAGTGTGTGTGTGTGTGTGTGTGTGTGTGTGTGTGTGTGTGTGTGTGTGTGCGTGTGCGTGCATGTGTGCGTGCGTGTGCGTGTGCGTGCGTGTGCGTGTGCGTGTGCGTGCATGCGTTTAAATGAGTGCATGTGTGTGTGTGAAGAGGGGGGGGGGGGGGTGTAAGCCCGCACGTATGCACATACATGAACGCTTGCCTATCTGTGGGTGCCGTGCATGCATGCAAGAGTACGAGCGTTGTGACACAGTAACTCTGTAGGTTCTCCATTCTTACCCGAGGCCTATTTAGACCTAGTATGGAAGACCCCCCACCCCCACCCCACCCCCACACCCCCCACCCCACCACCACCCCACATACATACATACACCCCTATCGCTCGCTGTTGGATGTCATCCCCAAACCAGATTTTTGTTTATTTGATTTTTTGGTGTTACTTTTTTGTATATTGTGTCATGTGTGTTCTCGACAAAAGAGACATTGCGAGCTGTCAATACATCTGACTGTATTAAAAGCACAGCGTGTGTGTGCGCGCGCGCGCCTGTGTGTGCACGCGCGCTATCTGTGTGTGTGTTGGAGGGGCGGGTGGTGGGTAAAGGGTCCTTGCTCAGATAATTGGGAGTTTTGAAGTATTCAAGTTCTCAGTCGTCCCCCCCCCCCCCCCCCCCCCCTTCTCCGCGCATTTTCATAGAGTGGGGTTCTATTCCCTGTATATTATATTCAAATTCACACTAACATTTCACTCGACAAGCAGATACACCTTTCAATTGAACAGATCACGAAGAGGAGGGGTGACTGATCTCTCTCTCTCTCTCTCTCTCTCTCTCTCTCTCTCTCTCTCTCTCTCTCTCTCTCTCTCTGCCTCTCTCCTCTCTCTCTCTCTCTCCCTGCCTGCCTGCCCGCCCACCCGCCTCTTTGAGTCTGTCTCTCTCTCTCTCTCTCTCCCGAGATCTCTTCTCTCTCTCTCTCTCTCTCTCTCTCTCTCTCTCTCTCTCTCTCTCTCTCTCTCTCTCTCTCTCTCTCACGCACACACACACGCGCGCGCGCGCGCACGCACACACACATCACAAACGCGCCTGGGCATGCGCGCGTACACACACATACAATCTCTCTCTCTCTCTCTTTCTCTCTCTCTCTCTCTCTATCTCTCTCACACACACACTCACAACACCCCCCTACCCCTCTCACCCCCCCCCCCCCACTCCCCAACCCCGACCCCCCCCCCCCCCTACACACACACACACACACCGTTCAATTGAACAGGTCACGAATACGACGAGCAGAGAAGACACCATTCTAGATAGGACGATACCCCCTCCTAGTCTATCTCACTCACAGGCCTATCACCTGCAAAACACACACAGTACGTGTTGACACAGACGCAACAAAATGCAAGGTACTTACAGGTGTTGTAGATAGATGTGGGGAGAGCACTTCCTTCACTGCACTTTTATGTTACTTCAATCGCTCGCATCACGAATGTCATTTATTGAATTATTTAACAGGTAGGAATGAAGAGTGTGTGTGAGAGAGAGAGAGAGAGAGAGAGAGAGAGAGAGAGAGAGAGAGAGAGAGAGAGAGAGAGAGAGAGAGAGAGAGAGAGGGGGGGGAGAGAGAGAGAGAGAGAGAGAGAGAGAGAGAGAGAGAGAGAGAGAGAGAGAGCAAGCACGCAAAGATACAAACACACAAGTTCGAGAATAGGGCTGGGTGGGGGTGGTGTGGGGTGGAGAGAGTAGGTGGGGTTGGGGTTGGGGTAGGGATGGGGTTAGCGTGATCAACAAGAAGAACAGAACAGCAAACAAGGAAAAAGAACAGACAACGATAAAGGAAAAAACAAACAGAAAGAGAAGAAAAATGTAAGCGTACTGAAGTAGGGTAGATCCAACCCCTCAAACCCCCCTCCCTCTCTCTCTCTCTCTCTCTCTCTCTCTCTCTCTCTCTCTCTCTCTCTCTCTCTCTCTCTCTCTCTCTCTCTCTCTCTCTCTCTCTCTCTCTCTCTCTCTCTCTCTCTCTCTCTCTCTCTCTCTCTCTCTCTCTCTCTCTCTCTCTCTCTCTCTCTCTCTCTCTCTCTCTCTCTCTCTCTCTCTCTCTCTCTCTCTCATCTCTCTCTCTCTCTCTCTCTCTCTCTCTGCATGCGTGCGTGCGTGCGCGTACGTGTGTTCGTGCGAGCGTGCGGGTGTGCGTGCATGTGTGTTCGTGCGCGCGTGTGTGTGTGTGTGTGTGTGTGTGCTTTTTTCATGTTTTTATCTTTTATGCCAAGTGAATCATAATTTTTTTTTAAGTGATTGTAGCATGGATGTGTGTGCATGTGCGTGCGTGCGTGTGCGCGCGCGCGCGTGTGTTCGTGCGCGTGATCGTGTGCGCGTGTCGTGAAGAAGAAGAAAGGATCAACCAGTGTTTCCAGCGACCAGAAGAAGCACGTAAGTCAATCAGCCACCAAATCCTCGGGACAACACTGCCACGGGTCAGACAAACACATTCGATGACAACGACGACGATGACCACAACCATGATGATGGCAGTGATGAAAACGACGATGGAAGAGTTTGAGAAGGAAAAGTGAGGATGGAGGGGTGGGTGGGTGGTAAGGTAAGGAGGGGGAGTTTTTGTCGAGTCATGCATACATGTTTGAATCTCTCTCTGTCTCTGTCTCTCTCTCCCTCCCTCCCTCTCTCTCTCACACACACACACACACACACACACACACACACACACACACACACAC
>CM065702.1:38660308-38665308 GCA_017654935.2 Phymorhynchus buccinoides | reverse complement strand
CGCACAATCTCTACGTTTTCAGAAGCCCTGATTGTTTATACACCAAACGAGGTTGACTGAGTGACACACGGAGACGGGGGCACGTGTCACTACAAAGCTAGTAGGCACAGGTTGATCACGGATCCCTTCTACTAGTCCAAGTCCTACCCAGGCATCCAGCATGCCACCCCATCCCACCAATTCAAGACAAAGCGAGTAGCGCGCGCACGCGCGCACACACACACACACAAACACAGATCACTGAGTATTATCTACCAGCAAAGTACAAGTTCACCTTGGCGAACAAACAGACCAGAAAGAAATGACCCCCCCCCCTCCCGCCCCGTCAAAAAACCCATCCTCCCCCTCCCCCACCCCAAACGGTTGAACCTGTCCTCAGTCGTCAGTCACTCTTTCGTAGACTGCTCTCTCTCTCTCTCTCTCTCTCTCTCTCTCTCTCTCTCTCTCTCTCTTCTCTCTCTCTCTCTCTCTCTCTCTCTCTACTCTCTGCATGTGTGCAATGTACGTGCGCAGCGCGTGTACATACATGCGCGCGCGCGCGCGCGCGCGCGTGTGTGTGTGTGTGTGTGTGTGTGTGTGTGTGTGTGTGTGTGTGTGTGTGTGTGTGTGTATGTGTTTTGTTTGAGAGAGAGACAGACAGACAGACAGCAGGCAAGAATGACAGAGAGACACAGAGATGGAGAGAGAAAGAGAGAGAGAGAGAGAGAGAGAGAGAGAGAGAGAGAGAGAGAGAGAGAGAGAGAGAGAGAGAGAGAGAGAGAGAGAGAGAGAGAGAGAGAGAGAGAGAGAGACAGAGAGAGAGAGAGAGAGAGAGAGAGAGAGAGAGAGAGAGAGAGAGAGAGAGAGAGAGAGAGAGAGAGAGAGAGAGAGAGAGAGAGAGAACAGACGACAGAGAGAGAGAGAGAGAGAGAGAGAGAGAGAGAGAGAGAGAGAGAGAGAGAGAGAGATATAAACAGAGAGAGAGTGACAGACAGAGAGTGACAGAGAGAGGGGAAGAAAAGGACAGACAGACACACAAACACAAACACCCACACCATCACACACAACATAACACAACCATAATCCCCACCCCCCCCCACCCCACCCCATCTTCCACTCACTTACCCCACAGGAACGACGACAAACGAAGTAGACCTAAGTACTATACAACCCCAAGCAACTAACTCGACTGTAGTAGTAAGTAGTAGTAGCACCACCGACACCACCGCATCATATCATCATCATCGCACCCAGCATCATTTGTGCCCACAACCACGACAACTACACACCACCACGCGCTCAACGATCATCGAACAAGAAGAAACAACTCCTATTAGTAGTATAGTAGTATTGCACAAAGCGCATGTGTGCATCCTCTTCCTTCGCTTTGCCAACGAACCAAGCTCGCAACAACAGCAGCCAGCCAGCCAGACAACTAAAAACTTCCCTGGATGAACGAACGAACGACTCTACAACAAAGCGACTGAGATAGATAGATAATAGGTACCACCACCCAAGGTAGGGAAGGGAGGGAGAGGGAGGGAGTGAACAATGAAAGAAATAGAACGACAGAAAACTGATCTTGCTTGCTTGCAGCAGCAGCCGCGCGCAGTAAAAAGTAAGCAGCAGCAGTATGTAGCGGCCGCGACACAACACCGCACAACACAACTAGTTCAATACCCGTTTTTGCCTACCGTCTAATTCTAGTCACTCGTTTACTCTCTCTCTCTCCCTCTCTCCACGAATCACAAACTTTCGGTGAAGAAGAAGAAGAGAGCGAGCGAGAGCGAGAGCGAGAGAGAGAGAGAGAGAGAGAGAGAGAGAGAGGGAGAGCGAGAGAGAGGTGGGTGGGAGAGAGGAGTATGGAGACACCCGATCTTCCCTATTCAGCTACCCGTATTATCACAATAGTGAGAAGCTACAAGGGACAAGAGCCTGGGAGGGAGGGGGCAAGGGGGTGGTGGTGGGGTGGATGAAGGGGTAGGGAAGGCAGAGGGGGGGTCATGATCGGAGGGGGAAGGATGGTAGTGAAAAAGGACTAAGGGAGGGGGAGGGGGGGACAAGGACGGGGAGAGGAGGGGGGTGGGTGGGGGGGGGGGGGAGGACAGAAGCAACAGATCAGTGAACATCAAGAGGGCAAGAAAATGAGAGGGGTGGATGGGTATTGACAAAAGTGAAGGAGAGAGAGAGAGAGACTCAGAGAGAGAGAGAGAGAGAGAGAGAGAGACAGAGAGGAGGGGGAATGCTCAAACACTTGGACTGAAGAAGGAAGACAGAGCTGATGTTATCTTGCTTGGTTGGCGTTTTTTGTTTGTTTGTTTTTTTGTTTGTTTGCTGTTGGTTTTTTTTGGGGGGGGGGGGGGGGTGGGGGGGGGGGGGGGGGGGGGTGTGGGGGGGGGGGGGGGGGGGGGGGGGGTCGCCACTTGCAAGCGAACTCGATCGATCTCTCTCGCTGACGGTAAGCGTAACGTGATGATCAACAACTGTCCTTCCCCTCGTATTAGCCAAAACCACCACACACACAAAAACCAACTTATTTATTTAGTAGACAACAACATCCAAACTGACGATTTACCATTAAAAGTCCACCGCGGAACCAAAACCGACGCGAAAATGGCTTAGCAAGAGGAAGAAAGAGAAGCCAAACGCGCCATGTGTTATAAGCGATTAATCAAGCAGGGAGGGAGCTGGCTTGGCTGATCCAGACGAGCTACCTTTTTTTAAAACTAATCCCCCCCCCCCCCCCCACACACACACACACACACCATTCCCCTCTCTCAACTCACCTAGTCAGCAAACCAACTACCCCGTCTCCTTCTCCGTCTCCCCCACCCCACCCCAAAACGAAGCCCGTAGTACCCCTTCATTACCCGTTTTCACAGGGTTTGACTGGTCGTTGTGAGCGACAGTGTGTGTGTGTCTGGATGGATGGGTGGATGATGAACTATGGTTGTTTAAAAAACTTTAAAAAAAGAGGATATGTAGCGATGTCCCCACCCCACCACACCCCACCCCCGTCTCTGTGTCCCTAGTTTCGTGTCTCTATGCCTCCGCATTTGTGTGTCCCCGTCACTATATATTATGTCCCCGTCTATTGTTTCTACGTCTCTATTATAATGTGCCACCAAACACCAGACACCCCTAAGCCTAATCCAAACCCTAATCCCAATCTTAATCCAAAACTCTAACCCTATCTCTAACCCGAGGGGATGCATAGAAAATGTGGCTGACACATAGAGACGGGGACACATAGCGATGGGGACATAATGAGACGGGGGACACAAAGGTGACTGACACATAGAGACGGGGGAACTGTGACACATAGAGACGGGGACACATAGCGATGGGGACATAATTAGACGGGGGGTGGGTGGGGGGTGAGAGGGGGGGGGGCACAAATGCGGCTGACACATAGAGATGTGGACATAACGGGATCGGGGGCAGGGACGCAAAAGTAAATAATAAACACATAGAGACGGGGGGACACATAGAGATGGGGGCACAAATGTGGCGACACATAGAGAGATGGGGACACAGCGATGAGGGTATAATCAGACGGGGGTGGGTGGGGGTGGGGTGTTGTGAGGGGGAAGGGGCCACAAATGCGGCTGACACATAGAATCGAGGACACATCAGTGTGGTCCCTTGAAAGATACCCGTTCAATGTCGGTCTACCCGTGTAGTGGCGAAAGCTTAGAGCTACGGTACCCCCACTTCCACCCCGCCTGTCAAACCCAGGCAGCGAGTGAGGTGGGGGGGGGGGGCGGAGCTATCGGGGTGGGGGGGGGGGAGTGAAAAGAAGGGAAAGTTAGCATAGTTTGGGGGGTAGGGGGGTTGATGAGGGGGGGGGGGGGGGGGGGGGGGTTGGGGGGGGGGGGGGGGGGAGGCGGGGTCTAAGAAAGGTGGACAGCCTCTGGCCCATATAACGAATAGAGTTCACATTCCAGAAAAGAGCAAACACACGGTCAAAATCAAAGATGATGGGGGGGGGGGGGGGTGATGATGGCAGAGGAGAGAGAGAGAGAGAGTAGAGAGAGAGGATAGGTTAATTGTCAAGCCTCTGGCCCATATAACGAATAGAGTTCACATTCCAGAAAAGAGCAAACACAAAATGATACACACACACACAAAAGTTCTTCTCCTCAAACATTATAAGTATAGGCCTACACCACATTTAAATGGCAGAGAGAGAGAGAGAGAGAGAGAGAGAGAGAGAGAGAGAGAGAGAGAGAGAGAGAGAGAGAGAGAGAGAGAGAGAGAGAGAGAGAGGAGAGAGAGAGAGAGAGAGAGAGCGAGAGAGAGAGAGAGAGAGAGAGAGAGAGAGAGAGAGAGAGAGAGAGAGAGAGAGAGAGAGAGAGAGACTTGAATTGCTTAATTGAATTGAAGAGAGAGAGAGAGAGAGAGAGAGAGAGAGAGAGAGAGAGAGAGAGAGAGAGAGAGAGAGAGAGAGAGAGAGAGAGAGAGAGAGAGAGAAGAGAGACAGAGAGAGAGACAAAACACGATATCGAGAGAAAGAAATAAATTGGTTCAAACGGAGGCAGGCAAAAGAACATTACGGAAAATAAACTACTTACTTTTGTTTTATTTGTTAGTGCAAGCAACACAAGCATCATTCAGACACCCACACACACTGCCAAGTTGACATTTCGGGCCCAAGCACTCGCATCACCTTTCGTTCAAACTCCACGTTTTTTTTTAAAGCGAAAAGCGAATCAAAACAAGTCATCATCAATACCGATGTCTTCCTTACATATCATCAATCGTGAGTTCCGTGTGCATGCACGGAAGGCTGCCGCCTACGTAGTATATATTCTATTCCTTTTGACTGCTCTTGTCTTGATTTTCCATTAAAGTGAATATACAAAGCAGCAAGCCCCACCACCCCCTCCACCACCACCCAAAAAAAGAAGTGAAAAATATTTCCAGTTTGTGATATTTAGCAATGAAAAGAAAATGAAAGAAATGAAACAGTGTGTGTGTGTGTGTGTGTGTGTGGGTGTGTGTGTGTGTGTGTCTGTCTC
>CM065702.1:38640308-38650308 GCA_017654935.2 Phymorhynchus buccinoides | reverse complement strand
TTTTTATGTGTTCCTGATCCCGATCTAAACCCTCCCCCCCCCCCTCTCTCTCTCTCTCTCCCCCCCCCCCCGTCCGTCACTGGATGGATACACACACATTCCATCGGTCCACTTGATCCCTTCTCTGCTGTCATCACTTCTACTACCCACACACCATCCCTCTCTCTCTCTCTCTCTCTCTCTCTCTCTCTCTCTCTTAAATCACATGTATTGAGAAGGGGCGTAAACGGGAAGAGAGGCCTATAAATAGCCCTATACCTACCTACTTATATTTTAAAAAAATTACAATATCTATATTGTTAAAAATTCGACTTTCCTGGTGTTGCACTGCCTTCGGGCATTGCCTCCGGGATCGTTCCCACCATCTTTACGTCTACAAATGTCCTATATGTATCTGTTTCAGACCGGAGGACGTTAAACAGATTTTTCTTCCTACCTATATTGATCAACTATCAGTTATTCCCTTCTTCCGATGAAGAGGTCAAAACGGTTTTGTTGAGAAAGTTAAGCGAGGGATTTAACCAAGGTTTAGTGTCCCATCCTGAAAGGTCAGTCAGGTCAAAACAAATGATGGTCATCGGGAGCCTTCACTGATGTCCTCCTGTCCAGTCGCTCCATGCCCATTCCAATCCATCTTATCCATTTCTGTGGTGGATTTGTTTGATCGAGCGGTAGTCCTAACTAAGCAGGAACGGATGAAAGACAAGGTACTGTCAGCCTTGTTTATCTTCCGTAATAGTGCCTTCTGTCTTTCATTCCACACTTTTTTGGTTTCATTATTAATCTACTACACCCCCCTTCTAAGATTGGTCGAATTATCTATCAGCAAGAAACTAGACTTTTTAAACCGTTATTTGGTTATATTGAGCCATTGTATTCAGTGTTACGTGTTCTACTTACTTTATCGTCATCTGTTTATGTACAGGTGCATTGTTCTATTGAATGGTCGTGGTGTATTTTAGGTTCGGGGACTAAAAAAATGCTGTCATCATCTTTCTGAATCTCGCCATCTTTGTGCTTGGCCTACAGTTGCCTGTTTACGTAGTCGCCCACTAAAACCCGGGCGATCAGATGGAACAGCTCGCGGGGTGGACTCTCTCTCTCTCTCTCTCTCTCTCTCTCGATCACGCTCGCCCTAATACCCACCGAGCCCCACCCTCTAGCCAAACACACACACACCCCACACACACACATACACACCTCCCTCAGTCCCACCCCCTAACCTAGGAGATGATGAGATTAGCGTCCAATTGATCGGAGACCCTTATAGACTATAGTCCTGAAGATCGGGTCTAACCTAACCTAACACATACCTATATACTGAACAGTAGCGCACAGGGTAAAAGGGGTTGGGGTGGGGATGGGGGGGGGGGGGGGTAAAGAGGGAGTCGGGGAGGGGGGGGAGACATTGAGAGTGTCGAAGCAGAGTGACAGACTGTGGTCGAACGAAGACTGTGTAGTACAAGTAGGTAGCAATAGCAAAGAGGGCTAACATTTTAAAAAAAAATACTATACTATCTTTGGTAACAGTAGCAAAGGCCGCAGGAGTCAGTCGATCGTAAAGCGAGGGGAGGGGGTAGGGAGGCGGGGGTGGGGGGTGGCGAAGCGCCGACCCCGGGTATCTAAGGGGTGGGGATGGAGGAGGGGTGGTGGTGGCCTAAGGAAGGGTGTGTGAGTGAGCAGGGTGGTGGTGGTGATGCTTGAAGCGTCCAATTACCTACTCCATTGTTGCCCGTTCGGTCGTGACGATCCGGCCCTCCGCGGTTTTCAGGACATGTGCGCTCTGTTCCAATAGGTTTTCTCCGCTCCATCGCACGCTTAACTAGCTATGGGTTTGGTTTTTTTGTTGGTGGTGGGTTTTTTTGTTACCCCCCTTTTCTGTTCTTTTTTTGCCACATCGACATTTTGGTCCCAAACCTGGCACAAAGACGCAGATTAACACCCCCCTCCTCCATTTCTCGATTCTTTCCGGGTGGGTTTTTTTTTGTCTTGCCTTTTCTTCCTGCAGACTGAGCGCCTAAATCTCATCGTTGTTCTATATTCAACGCTAAATTTCATCCGTCTAAACAATGGAAAATAGCCATTCGCTGACAGTAGAATATAAAGGCAAGACGGAGGGGGGAACAAACCCCCGGTAAAAGTAAAGATGTGCCACCCCCCCCCCCCCCCCCACCCCCCAACCTGCATTTCTCGGTTAATTCCATTTTTCCGTTTTTTGCCTTTCTTACCAAACATAAAGCTGTATCTTATGAACATTTTCAGCTAATTATCTTTTTGGAATACCCTAACCCTAACCCTCCCCCCTCCTCCCCCCTCCCCTATAAGACGGAAAAACGCAATGAACCACGACTGTGACAAATGCCGCGGTGTACTGCAGTACATAGGAAGGGGTGGGGGGGGGGGGGCCTATTAGATAATGGCCTTTATCATGACTGCAATTAATTATTGAACAAAGATAATTAGCTGAAAATGTTCATAAAATACAGCTTTGTTTGGTAAAAAAAGGCAAAAACGGAAAAATGGAATTAACCGAGAAATGTAGGGGTGGGTGGGGTGGCACATCTTGATCAAACCCCGCAATGAACTAAGACTGTGACAGGGTGGTGGTGGTGGGGGGGGTGTTGATCTGCATCTTAGCCCCAGACCTTGTTTTCGATTTCTTGTTTGGTTCAAGGCGGATGGATTCCTTCCTTGTTACCTCGGTTATAAAGGAGAACACGACATGATCAGTTTTTTGTCAACGGCCACACCACGTTGAAAACACCGGTTCTCGTCTGCAGAGAAGAACAAAAGAAGGAGGTGGGGTGGGGTGGGGATGGAGGGGGTGTAAGGGGGAGGGGGGAGGAGGCAGCTTTGATTCGCTCAGCACCCTCCACCCCCCCCCCCTCCCTTCTAATCCCTCTAGAGGCAGATCAACTCACGAAATTTGCTCCCCACCTACAGTCCACATCCCTCCCTCTCTCTCCCCCCCACCTCCTCTCTCTCTCTCTCTCTCTCTCTCTCTCTCTCTCTCTCTCTCTCTCTCACGCTCTCTCTCTCTCATATGCACGTGAGTGATTTGGTGCCCAAATACACCAGATGCACAATTTACATGCAGGAAATAACCGAATGCTTATGGAGAGCAAGTGGGAAAGACGAAGGAAACAGACACAAGCACACACAGTCGGAGACACAGGGAGAGAGGGGGGGAGGGGGGGGGGGCAGAGAGAGAGAGAGAGGGAGAGAGAGGGAGAGGGAGGGAGAGAGAGAGAGAGAGAGAGAGAGAGAGAAAGAAACACAGGCGGAGACAGAGAGAGAGGGGGGGAGTGAGGGAGAGAGAGGGGAGGGAGAGAGGGAGAGAGAGGGGGAGGGAGAGAGAGAGAGAGAGAGAAGAAAGACAGGCGGAAAGAGAGAGAGAGAGAGAGAATATTTGATCAAAGAAACCACAAACACCACTAACTGTGTATACTTTGAAAAGAATAAAATAAAAGTAAAAGATTGTGCAGGTTTACTTTTTGTCCCAATGGGGGACAGATAGTGTATGAGCAAGTGCATAGAGAGATCTCTTTCGAATTATGGAATCCTCGTCAGTATGTATATCTGCTAACAAACACTATCTTGTGGATCCACCCCAACAGGAAGACATTTCTAATAAAAGAATGGTGTCCTCTCTGCACTAGGCCGAAAAGTCGCACTAGGCCGAAAAGTCCACAGTTTAAGCAAACCAGCACAAGGTGAAGAGAAAAATGAAGAACATTTTGGGTAAAATAGATAAGTTATTAAAATGCGGAAATTGCGATTCGAAAAATGTAATACATGTGGGTAGAAAGAGCCGACCACTGAGGTGATCCTCTAATTAAAGGGATGCAAGTAAACCTTGTAGTGTAGCTACTCCCTGAACCCAACATGCAAAGAGCTGGAAAGTCAGTGCATAAAGAGTTGGCAGTGGATCCAATATTGGATGCCTGTGGCACACACACCGAAGTGGAATATAATTATGAAGAGAGAGAGAGAGAGAGAGAGAGAGAGAGAGAGAGAGAGAGAGAGAGAGAGAGAGAGAGAGAGAGAGAGAGAGAGAGAGAGAGAGAGAGAGAGAGAGAGAGAGAGAGAGAGACTTCAGATACTTTACAAGGATGAGAGAGAGAGACAGAGAGAGAGAGACACACACAGACAGAGACAGACAGAGAGAAACAGATAGAGACAACGAGGAAGAGAGCCAGACAGACAGAGAAAGAGGGGGGGGGGAGAGAGACAAAGACAAGAACAGACCTACTAGCAGTTTCTCAGCTCCGTAGAATGACATAACGAGTGGAGGAGACGGTCACTCAAGGATGATGACACTCATCACCTACCTACCCACCAACTTTGCCCTCTTACTGTGTATGTGTGTGACCTCTGTAGCAAGGTCGAACGAGATCGGTTGAATATTTTTCTTTTCTTCAGCTATCATCACCTAACTCCGCACAGATACACAGACAGATACACAGACAGACAGACAGACAGACACACGCACACGCGCACGCACACACACACACACACACACACACACACACACACACACACACACACTCTCTCTCTCTCTCTCTCTCTCTCTCTCTCTCTCTCTCTCTCTCTCTCTCTCTCTCTCTCTCTCTCTCCCTCTCCCTCTCGCTCGCTCCTATAGTTTTCAGTTTTGTTTGTTTTTATTGCTGATGTTGATGCTCTGCCTACCATGTCGTTGCTATATTACTGTTAATCGTTGTTGTTTCTGTAGCGATGTTCCTGTGTGTCAATGTTTATTTATAGTATTAGGACAGAATGGAAGACTAGGCCCAGCCTAAATTCTTATCCTTCTAAAATAAAGTGTCTGAGTCTGAGTCTCTCTCTCTCTCTCTCTCTCTCTCTCTCTCTCTCTCTCTCTCTCTCTCACCTCACCTCACCTCACCTCACCTCACCTCACCTCACCTCACCTCACCTCACCTCACCTCACCTCACCTCACCTCACCTCACCTCACCTCACACGCACGCACGCACGCACGCACGCACGCGCGTCCATGCTCCTCACACCACCATCCTTCCCACCAACCTGAACCAGTAGCCTACAGGCTTCGTCTTGCTCCTATAAAATGAATACCCTAGCCGCCCTGATTATGTCCCTTATTCTCAAGTATGTCCCTCAGTATTAGCCCACCCCACCCACGCGGCTCATCCCCCAGTCAATCAATAATTGATTAGTGGCCCAGATTAGCGCCCTTAATTGTACTGTCTCCAGAGAGAAATACCGGTGTAGCAGCATCTTACCCCCCCCCCCCCCCCCCCCACCCTTCCACCACCCCCCCCTCCCCGCAAATGACAGAACTTTTCCCCAAGAACGTCCGGTACAGATCGGTGATTGTGAACACCACCTCTCAAAGGGACGTGTAACAATAGCGAGAGAGAGAGGGGGGTGGGGGTGGGGGATCCAAGGACAAACAAAGTCCTTAAAGACCCAGTACGTCACGTGTCAAAAGCACGGTTTTGACGTGTTTTCCCTCTTATATCTGGTACTAAATCTTAAGAAATATTCCTAGCATAAGAGGGAATGCGACACGTGACGTGGGGGGTCTTTAAAGACACATTGACCCATCATGATTAATTAAGTCCCTGGGGGGGGGGGGGGGGGTTCTGGGTAGTGTGACCCCAGGATGCTCTTTAAAACGATGTTTCGTTTTCAATTGGGGGGGCGTTTGTATGGGAGTCAAACCTGGTCAAACAAGATTTCTTACCAGCTATAAGAGGGAAAACACGTGAAACCCGTGATTTTGACAAGTGATCTGGCGGGTCTATAAAGACCCCCTACGTCACGTGTGACATTCCCTCTTTTGCTAGGAAGATTTCTTAAAGGTGGACCCTGACGATGAGTTTCTGCAAGGAACACGTTGAGATCACCAGAATGACAGCCTTTTCAAAGATCGGAACACTCGCTTTGCTCTGGTTTCCTAGAAATCAAACCGTCAAAACGGCGATTCATCCTTGGCGGAGGTGCCGGAGAGAGAAGCCATTTTGGATGGGGTGGGTTGGGGCCAAACCCATTGTGGTTTAAGCTTTTTTCTTTTTTGTAGTGCAGTAAAAAAAAAAAAACATTGAAGCTATTTCCTTTGTTGTGAGCGAAACTCTTTTAGATAAACTGTATAACATTTAAAAACAGATACATAAAAAGGCTTATATTGCGAAAAAATCGTACAAACAAAAGAGACGGCACACGCCTTCTCTTTCAGTGAAAGAATTTGACTTCCATCACCTCCGCCAAGGATAAATCGCCGATTTGACGGTTTGATTTCTAGGAAACTAGAGCAAAGTGAGTGTTGCGATCTCTGTAAATGGTGTTTTCATGGTGATCTCGATGTGTTTATTGCAAAAACTCATCCGTCAGGGTGTCCCTTTAAGATTTCTTACCAGCTGTGAAAACCGTGATTTTGACACGTGATCTGGTGGGTCTTTAAGAAATAAGGAAAACAAACTCGGGTCACTCGAGAGAGCAAGACAACAATTGCTCAATAATAATTATTAGGAACGGCCCAAACGTTTATTTTTAATTAATGAAGACTAGGGTGGGTGCTGAAGATGCCTTTAGGAGTAGGAAAGAATTTACGCACATTCAATGACTTTTTTTTTAAATCATCCAAAACAAAAAACGTAATAAATGTACACTTTGTCAAAACTCCACGCTTCCTCTTTTTTTCTTTCTTTTTTAGTACAGCGGAACCTATCTTTTTTTTTTTAAATCAGGGGAAAAAATCATCATAGGGAGAGGTCTTTAATAGAAAGGTGGAGGACACTCGGTGGTCAGAATACCAAAAACTAGGGAACAGCACTTCGTGAAAATTACAGTTTGATTACCTCGACCTTCTGGGTCAAAACCATAGCAACCATGGCAGCATGGCGCCGAAGCCTGAATGAATGAATGAAATTTGGAATTTTACGTCCTCTCGACCTGGGAAGGCACATATGGGACATTTGTGAGTTGCATAAATAATATATAAGACAATACAAAACGAAAATGGACATATACATAGACAGGGACATAATATAGAAACAAAGGGGAGAGGATTCTAAAAGCGCAAGTTCAGATTAAATAGAGGGGGAAATCCTGGTAAAATTTATAAAATATAGTTGTTAGTGTGTTTGAACACTTGATATAATAACTATGAGTGTATAAAATTGTTAAGTTAAAATTTTCGTAGTCTGGCCTAGACACAACCCTCCTTGTTGTATTAAAATTCCGGGGCTACTTGGTTAAAAAATGTAAACTTTATTTTTATTAGTAAAAACCTATAGAGGCCTTATTTAGTTTAAAAAAGTGTATGTACAGTTATAAATTTATATTTACAGTATGTTTAAATCTTTATATATATTTACATGAATTAAGAATCTATATACTTTAAAATTTATTAATACACCGGGGGAGAAAACTCGCCGAAGCCTGAAACCGCAGGATGCGACTTGCAAACATTTTTCCTTTTCGAAAAATAAGGTGTGGCCAGTTGCTACAAAGTGATAGAGCTTGCAAACTGTGACGCAGTGCGTCGTTCTAAAATTGATGCCATTTATATTTTTTTAATGTCTATCAATACCAAGTGGCATCAATTTTAGAATGACGCACTGCGTTCTACATGTCGTGTGTCTCCTCAAACACACGAAGCGAGGGCTGGGGATTTACCTGAAGGTAGAGTAACTTCCCCTGTTTGACCGATTGAATTAGGCGAGATCACTCCCACACACCATGAAATTACTCCCCTCAATTATTTCCGAACAATTCCTATTGAAGAACTTTTTTTCTTTTTTGGTCACATCTTCTGAAATTCATAATTCAATGATTCATTCTATTCACGCACACGCACACGCACACGCACTCTCCCCTCTCTCTCTCTCTCTCTCTCTCTCTCTCTCTCTCTCTCTCTCTCTCTCTCTCTCTCTCTCTCTCTCTCTCTCTCTCTCTCTCTCTCTCTCTCTCTCTCTCTCTCTCTCTCTCTCTCTCTCTCTCTCTCTCTCTCTCTCTCTCTCTCTCTCTCTCTCTCTCTCTCTCTCTCTCTCTCTCTCTCTCTCTCTCTCTCTCTCTCTCTCTCTCTCTCTCTCTCTCTCTCCTATATACATCAATTCACATTTACGATGCATTAAATATTGACTGAAAATCTTAAGCATGAATGATAGTAGATTGCCACACAAAGCCTACAAAAGGCTATTAGGTTTAGAAGAAAAAGGTAAAAAGTGTTGGGTTTGAGATATTCGTGACTTTCTGTATAAAAATGGGTTTGGTTTTGTCTGGATAAATCAAGTACAGGATATTAACGTTTTTCTGAAAGAACTTCGCCAACGATTAATTGATAATAGATGGCAAGGGTGGGAGGATCATGTATTTACTAGCGATATATTTTCTTTTTACAGTTCATTTAAATCTTCATGGGACTGTGAAGCACATTTGCTACTTGATATTGATAGGACATTTAAAAAATCAGTTAACTAAATTAAGATTTGGAATTTCGGATATGTTATCTCATAAACTTCGTTATAGAAACGTTGACGAAGAGTCTATGATGTGTCCATTATGTAAATCTGCTAATGAGGATGAAAAACACTTTTTGCTTTGTTGTCCAGCTTTTAAAGATACCAAGAAAATATTCTAGAAACCCTTGCTTGTTAAATGTTACATTGTTATTAGCGAATCAGAATGAAAAGTTCCTTAAGAAAATGTGTTTATACGTTTATAAAGCCTTCAAGCGACGTAGTACATTACTTAGCTAAATTCACTTCGTTTACTCTTTATCATCAGTGTAATGGTATTGAATATTGCGTTACTTGTATTGCATGTTTAGAACCAAGGACAGAATGGAAGAATAGGCCCAGCCTAAATTCTTATCCTTGTAAAATAAAGTATCTGAAGTCTGAAATCTCTCTCTCTCTCTCCCTCCCCCCCCCCCCTCTCCCATTCTCCAGACTCTTTCTTTCTTTCTTTCTTTCTCTTCCTTCCAAGCCGTTCTTCCTTCTTTTTTTCCCCCTTCCTTCTGTGGTATCTGGTTTCTAATTAAAAATACCCTGCTCTCCGTTCGTTCGTTCGTTCGTTCATCCAATCGATGCAATACACGGCCACCTTCTTTCTGACAAAGGAGGGCAAAGACCAAAATCACCAGGGGTGACCTTTTCAGCCCGTTGTATTCGCTGTATGCCAGGGCATCATCAATCAATGCATCGTCAGCCGATGACATTAACCCTTTCACCGCCAATGTCCCATTTGTGCACCACAATGGTTTAACACCCATGTCACTAAACGGCATCAAATCAGGGCCTGTTGTCCCAAGACTCTATTTTCTTACTTTTGGGAGGTAAATGTCACAGAGGAATTCGCAATATTACATATCTTCTTTTTTTCTCTCTACCCAGTTAAGTTTAATGGTATATTATGGCTGGAAAATGGCTGGCGGCGAAAGGGTTAACATGGGTTCTTTATTCTTGTTTGTGATAGGTGTATTTTGGTCTGTGCGTCTCTGTCTCCCCTCCCTCTCTCTCTCTCTCTCTCTCTCTCTCTCTCTCTCTCTCTCTCTCTCTCTCTCTCTCTCTTTCTCTCTGCCTCTGTCTCTCTCTCTCTCTCTCTCTCTCTCTCTCTCTCTCTCTCTCTCTCTCTCTCTCTCTCTCTCTCTCTCTCTCTCTCTCTCTCTCTCTCTCTCTCTCTCTCTGTCTGTCATCTCTGTCTCTGTCTGTCTCCCTCCTTCCCTCTCTCTCTTTTTCTCTCTCTCACCGTTTCAGCCCAACCTACCATCACCATCATCATCATCAACATCATCGTGATATCCTAACTATCACGCATTAACTTCTACAGACAAAACACAATAAAAGCCCAACAACCAAAGCCGAGACCTATATCCATTAAAATATCGTTTTCTCTAAAGACGTGATGGATGAACAGGAGAAGGAAAGAAAAGGAAAAAAAGTATGTGCACGCGGCTTGTATTTATGCAACAACAAGATGATGATGCCTTACGGGAGACACGAGAAAGAAATATGAAAG
>CM065702.1:38612808-38627808 GCA_017654935.2 Phymorhynchus buccinoides | reverse complement strand
AGTAAACCAAAAAAACAAAAAACAAAAAAACACTTCCATGAATACCAGGCAATGTTGGCATGAAAAAAAAAAAAAAGTATTGGCCACTGCAACAAGGGTTATTAACGACCTTGACGGCAAGAGTTAAGCCCTTGTTGATCAGTATCCAAAAAGGCAGTCACTCTTGCAAAAGGCAGCCATTAAGTGGTTATTGGCAAGAGTTAATCCCTTGTTTGGTCAGTACTCAACCATCTTCTCCCCCACCCACCAAGGGCATTCACTCACTCTTGCCAAAGGTGTTCTTTGCAGTATCCAATAGACATATTTCTCTCTATAATTTTTGTTTTGGGCATGTAATGTGAGGGGTGGGGGCGGGGAGAGTGTTCTTTTAGATAATCCTAAAAAATAAAACCCTTGGGGATACTGGGTGAGTCTTTGTATAAATAGTTCCCCCACCTTCTGGGAACTACTGCGCTTGTAACTTCCTCTAATCTGTCCTAACCTTCGCAAAGGTTTTTCAGTGGCGATGCCAGCAGTACCTTCTAGCTGGGAACGAAAGCCGATGTCAAAAGTCAAACAAACTAATAGTTTATGACACAGTAGGCAGGACCCCCCCCCCCCCCCCCCCCCCCCCGCACTAACAATGAGCCTTATTCCAGAACAATGGTCACCGCAGCATCCCCCTAACCCCACACACACCCTTTATTGCTTGTCGACAGATATTAATATACAGAATGAATCAATCATGATCATCTGCCATCCTCTTAATCTAGGGACAAAGGATAGGGGCAGTAGTTTGGAGAGTTTTAACTCGGCAATCATGATCGTTGGTAGACCTCTAATTCAGTGTTTGCTGCACGCAGCGGAGAGACCAGTGAAAACTGAAAACCGGACACATACGTACCATACCCATTATGGCCATATGGCCTGGGAACGCAGAAGAAGAAGAATTGTTGGAAACAAGAATGAATCAAAAACCTTCGCAAAGGTTTTCAGTCGCGATGCCAGTACTTTCTAGCTGGGAACGAAAGCCGATGCCGATGTCAAAAGTCAAACAACCAATATTTATGACACAGCAGCCCCCCCCCCCCCCCCCTCCCCCTCACTAACAATGAGTCTTATTCCACACAAAAATGGTCACCGCAGCATCCCCCCAACCCCCCCCCCCCCCCCACCCCCCCCCCCCCCCCCCCCCCCCCCACCCCACCCATCCGCTTCCTCGCTTGCCCGACAGCTATTATTTTTTACAGAATCAATCACCATCTGCCATCCTCTTAATCTGGCACAAAGGATAGGGGCAGTAGTTTGGAGAGTTTAACTCGGCATGACCGTTGGTTGACCTCTAATTCAGTGGACACTCCCCGTGGGGATACCGGGGGGTCTTTCGTAAAAATAGTTCCCCACCTTCTGGAAGTTCTGTTCTTGCAACTTCCTCTAATCTGCCACTCTCTTTGACTCTGCTCTGCCTTTTCCCTTTGCTTTCTATCATGATCTACTATCTTTCCGACTTATTGGCCCCATTCTCCTGCCTTTTTTCTTTTTTTGTTAAATCTTCCAAATAAATTTTCTCCTTTGAGCTCCTCCGAAATCGGAATGTGTCGGCTGTAAACTGAAAACCGGACACCTACGTACCTTGCCCATTATGGCCATATGACCTGGGAACGCAGAAGAAGAAGAAGTGGACCGAGAGGTAAGTGAGGCATTACTGTCGGCCAGTCAGTCGCTAAGACTCCTCTGGGCTGAAGACGATAGCATGCCCCCCCCCCCCCCCCCCCCATACCATCATCATTAGCAGCAGCAGCATCACCATCGTGACATTCTCATCATCATATCTAGCTTTATTTACACCCGTCCTCATCACTGTCATCACTCTACAGATGTCAAAAATATACATGATAGCAATTGCCCCACCCCCACCAACCACCCCCCAGATGGTAATGGGGGATCTACCTGATGGTAGAGTAACTTCACCCTGTCTGACCGATTGAATTAGGCAAGATCACTCCCATACACCATAAGATTACTCCCGTTGATTATGTACGAACAATTCCTACCACAGCCAGTTTGGGCCAGACTGTTGAGTCGTCGCGATACCGAGGTTCCGCTCTTAACTGAATTCAGGCACGTAATCTGAAGAGAAGCACACACCCCACCCCCAACCCCCATGCTGACAGACAAGACGGACAGACAGACACAGATGGACGGACAGACAGACAGACAGACAGACAGACAGACACGGTGATCGCGCTAGGAATTTTGAAAACCAGTCCCATCAGTGACAATGTTCCCCAACAACCGGTGTCAGAACCAGTCCCAGGGAAACAACATCCATTGAAAACCACAATACCAAAGCCTCTGGTAGGACAATGTATCAGTCTTAGCAAAACTTTATCAGTCCCTGGAACTGACAGGTGAAAATTAATTTGCTTCAGTATTTTGCCTTTGCAATCAGAAATATACTGATAATTACCAGTAAACGCGATCACTGCAGACAGACAGACAAGACGAACAAAGCAGCCATAAGGTTGATTGATTTCTCCCACTGACCTTGGTTCTTGACCTCTGCGAACTCGTTGTTGTAGTCGTCCAGGGTCTCCCTCAGCTGCTTGTTCTCTATCTCCAGGTCGCTCACCCGCTGCGCTCTCTTCTGGGTCTGCAGCGCCTGCTCCAGCACCGACACCGGGTCTGACACACAGCAACACAGGGCAGTGTGTGACCAAAGACTATCAAATATATGGCTTGAAGTTGAAGGCAAAACCTCCCCGTGGGGATACCGGGGGGGGGGGGGGGGGGTCTTCCGTACAAATACATGGGTGCATGCAGTGACCCAAACTTTTGCCTCAACTTTCCTGCCGAAACCTAATGTACAAAAGAATGATATCATGTTAGAGTCCTTTCTTCAGGCACTCAGCTGCCTGAAGCAGCATCAAATTGCCTGAATTCAGGCATACCCGCATGCACCCCTGCAAATAGTTCCCCCACCTTCTGGAAGTTATGCGCTTGTAACTTCCTCTAATCTGTCTCTCTCTCTTTGACTTCCACCTTTTTCCTTGCTTTGTGTCATCTACTATCTTTGAACTGACTTTTTGGCCCATTCTTGATCCTGCCTTTTTTTCTAAAATATCTTCTGCATAGTTTTCTCCTTTGAGCTCCTCAGAAATCGGAATGTGTCGGCTTGAATGCAGCGAGGACACCAGTGAAAACTGGAAAACGGACACATACGTATCCATTGTGGCCGTATGGCCTGGGAACGCAGAAGAAGAAGAAAAGAAGGCAAAACAGCTGAACCCATAGATTGCCTAAAAGAGAAAGAGAGGTCAAAGCTTTCACACACAAACTACTCTATTTTTCGGACTATAACGCGCACCTTATTATTAGGTGCACCCCGCAAAATGTTCCTGTTCTCACTATTTCATTAGTCATGCTATAAGGCGCATGGGTCTCAGTCTGAGAAGGAAGGGGTGGAGTATCGCCTTATAGTCCGAAAACAGAGGAGTTACTGAACAGAGACGTTCTCCAAAAGCTAAAAGCATACAGCCATGGCGTTGGCGTGATTTGGCAAGGATGCTCACTTAAACGCACACTACAGCCATAACCTTTCAGTCATTGGGAAAGGGTGGTTGGCATGTTTAAAACCCTTTCACCGCCAAAGTTGCATTTCAGCACCACAGTGATTTAACACCTATGTCACTAAAAGGCATCAAATTGGGGCCAATTATCCAAAGACCCTATTGTCTTAGTTTGGGGAAGTAAGGATAGACCTTATTTTATATATATATCACAGAAGAATCTCCAATACTGCAGATGGATTTTGTTCTCTACCCAGGTAATTTTAATGGAAATATTTGGCTGAAATATGGCTGGCGGTGAAAGGGTTAAACGTGAGGCTAGGGCTTTAAGTTAGTCCATTCCCACTAGGGTCTACTGCTGCTCTCGTAGCCCAAGAAAAGACAACAAAGATGTAAATGCATGCATTCATTTGTTGCTATTCACGAATTTGCTTAGTTTCTGTGTATGTGTATAACGTGTCCGCAAAACAATTATCAATGTATGTATGAGGACAAAGTTGAAGTTGAAGGAGTTTCCATGCATTGCATTCATGTTCACTCCTGCTCCACCCCCCTTTTCTTCACACACACACACACACACACACACACACACACACACACACACACACACACACACACACACACACACACACACAAACCCCAATCACAGAATGTATGCACACCAAAAGAAGCGAAAAACAAAAAAAGCTCAACAACAACAAACGCACTACTCTTATTCATCTTACCACCACCATGATTGTATATAGCTTTTACAATCCGCACCACCGCAAAACAAAAACAAAAATCTTCCAATAAAGTGAAGCAGAAAAGCTCAGAATAGCGTCATAACGCACCACTAAGCTGCACTAACGAGCCACGTTTTAAAATATATTATACACCAATCCGCGACAGCAGGCATCGTTTTACCCGTCAATAATTTCAGCTGTAATGCCTTCAAGCCGAGTCGAGCAAGCGAGACTCGGTGCAAAATGTCAAAGATGCATACATACACGCACACACACAGACACAGACACAGACACACACACACACACACATACACACACACACACACACACACACACACACACACACACACACAGTGCATCCTTTGTCGTATGTTATGATGTGATGTCAGTTCACAGAGCAAAACAAATGCATCAACTTGATCAAGACAGAAAGGACAAGAGGCAAAGCCTTCAAGGCTCACTCAGGGGGGTGTTTAAAGTACAAGATTGTCAACAAATAATGACTTTGAGATTGAGGGTCGTAAACATGAGGGGGGTGTTTAAAGTACAAGATTGTCAACAAATAATGACTTCGAGATTGAGGGTTGTAAACATGGGGGGGGGGGGTGGGGGGGGGGGGGGGGGGGGGGGGGGGGGGGGGGGGGGGTGTTTAAAGTAGAAGATTGTCAACAAATAATGACTTCGAGATTGAGGGTCGTAAACATGAGGGGGGGGGGGGGGGGAGGAGGGGGGGGGGGGGGGGGGGGGGGGGTTGTTTAAAGTAGAAGATTGTCAACAAATAATGACTTCGAGATTGAGGGTTGTAAACATGAGGTGGGGGGAGGGGGGGGGGGGGGGTGTTTAAAGTAGAAGATTGTCAACAAATAATGACTTCGAGATTGAGGGTTGTAAACATGAGTGGGGGGTGGGGGGGGGGGGGTGTTTAAAGTAGAAGATTGTCAACAAATAATGACTTTGAGATTGAGGGTTGTAAACATGAGGGGGGGGGGGGGGGGGGGGGGGGGGGGGGGGGGGGGGGGGGGGGGGGTTGTGAGGGGGGGATTGGGGGGGGGGGGGGGGGGACTTAGAAACAAAGATTGACTTCGAGATTGAAAATGGGGGGGGGGGGGGGGGGGGGTTGTGAGTAGAAGATTGTCAACAAAATTACTTCGAGATTGAGGGGTTGTAAACATGGGGGGGGGGGGGGGTGTTTAAAGTAGAAGATTGTCAACAAATAATGACTTCGAGATTGAGGGTTGTAAACATGAGGGGGGGGGGGGGGGGGGGGGGTTGTTTAAAGTAGAAGATTGTCAACAAATAACGACTTCGAGATTGAGGGTTGTAAACATGAGGGGGGGGGGAGGGGGTGTTTAAAGTACAAGATTGTCAACAAATAATGACTTCGAGATTGAGGGTTGTAAACATGAGGGGGGGGGGGGGGGGGTTGTTTTTAAAGTAGAAGATTGTCAACAAATAACGACTTCGAGATTGAGGGTTGTAAACATGAGGGGGGTGGGGGGGGGGGGGGGGGGGGGGGGGGTTGTTTAAAGTAGAAGATTGTCAACAAATAATGACTTCGAGATTGAGGGTTGTTAAGATTGTCAACAAATAACGACTTCGAGATTGAGGGTTGTAAACATGAGGGGGGGGGGGGGTGGGGGGTGTGTTAAGTACAAGACTGTCAACAAATAATGACTTTGAGATTGAGGGTTGTAAACATGAGGGGGGGGGGGGGTGTTTAAAGTAGAAGATTGTCAACAAATAATGACTTTGAGATTGAGGGTCGTAAACATGAGGGGGGGGAGGGGGGCGGTGTAAAGTACAAATGAAACTATCGTTAATGGATACAACTAAAAAAATAAATTAAAAAAATTAAAAAATGCCTTTGCCGAGAATCAAACCCGGAACCATTGGCATGAGAGACAGATGCTCTACGCAATGAGCTATCGAGGCTTTCACTGTTGATGACTTTCTTAACTCATGTTGCCTGTTGAATAGTCTCTAACCCACTAATCTAAAGTGTTATCTGTTTGTTATCTGTGTACAGTGTTGTTTTAAGTCTTTAATTATTCAAATCATTATTGTTTAAAAGTTTGCATAAATAAACATGTATATCTGTGCAAAGTTTGATCGATGAACGCCTTTTAGATACAGAGAAAAGGCCAACGTTAAAGTTGCCACAGACGGACACAGACACACAGACAGACACACAGACAGACACACAGACAGACACACAGACAGACACCCGGAAAATCGAAGAAGCATGAGAACATACTCACTTTCGTGTCGTTGACACGAGTGAGCCAAAAAGGACTGTAGCAGGGCGACATGACAACGCTTCACACTGTCACACTTCTTCTTCTTCTGCGTTCCCAGGCCATATCCATATGGCCAAAGTACGTATGTGTTCGTTTTCAGAGTATCACTGGTCTCCCCGCTGCGTACAGCCGACACATTCCGATTTAGGAGGAGCTCAAAGTAGAAAAGTTATTTGGAAGATTTTGCTTTGGAGAAGAAAAAAAAGGCAGGAGAATGGGGCCAATAAGTCAGAGAGATAGTAGATGACAGAAACAAAAGGGAAAAGGCAGAGTCAAAGAGAGTGGCAGATTAGAGGAAGTTACAAGCACAGAACTTCCAGAAGGCGGGGGGACTATTTTTACGAAAGATTCCCTGGTATCCCCACGGGGAGGTCGTTTAAGTCAAAATTGAAGGGACTGACATTTTATTTTGAGATAGCCAATATTTAGAGTTAGGAAGACGCTTTAGCGTAAAAAAGATTGTTAAACTGGGACCTCAAACTTGTCGTGACAGCGAACTGTATGCGGTGCAGCGGAACCCTTAAACGTAATGCAACTCGGGAAAAGAACGCGCCAAAAATCTATGCCCTTTTCACTGTCTTAAAACCCAGCAACAAACAGAACCCTGTTGTTACAACAAGGGTGGAGGGGAGGGGAGGGGGGGGGGGGGGACAACTTTCAAGCAAACAGCACCAGTTTCAAATTAAGAAAAAAAGAAGAAAAAAAGCCAAACAGACGCTATAGGCAGTGAATGTTAATCATGTGTCTACATCTATGTCTACATGAATTATTAAAGGGACCAAAATCAACTGGAATAAGAGAGCATTCAGACACTGGGAATGTATGAACAAAAACTGAAAGAAAGAAAAGGAAGGAAAGAGATACAAATTTAAAAAAACATGAAGGATAAGGGGACGGGGGGGGGGACGGGGGGGGGGGGGGGGGGGGGGAGTCATATGGGGCAGAACAACAAAAAATCAATGGGATTGATCATGCTGGGAGTTTTTTAGAGAGCTTTGAAGAACCGCACACCCAGCTGAGAAATAGATGAGTTTATTACACTCAGTGAAAAACCAATAAGAAATAAGCACACACTGTATGTATATGTATCGCATTGAAGAAGCTCTTTCTATTAACCTCAGGGACAACAACAAAATCATTCAATATGTATGTATATTGTATAAGAAAACCCCCCCCCCCCCCCCCAACCCACCCCATTTTCTTTGTGTCAAAGGGGGTGGGGAAGAAAAACGAGATGGGTATATAATATATATATATAACGATGAAAAGCCAAAAAAACCTGATCAACCAGTTTTCTTTCGAGCTCAAATTTTCTATTTTTTCTCCAATACCCCCCCCCCCCCCCCCCCCCCCCCACCCCCCCCCCCAAAAAAGATTGTAATTGGATGGGGGTAAAAGATGACTCTCTCTCTCTCTCTCTCTCTCTCTCTCTACTCTCTCTCTCTCTCCTCTCTCTCCTCAACCTCCCCTCCCTCTCCCTCCCTCCCCTCCCTCCCTCCTCCCTCCCTCCCATCCCTCTAGTTACGATCCCAATCCCTCTAGTTATATGTTGCATGCTTAGAACCAAGGACAGAATGGAAGACTAGGACCAGCCTAAATTCTTATCCTTGTAAAATAAAGTGTCTGAAGTCCCTCCCTCCCTCTCCCCTATAATTCATTTCGTCGTTTTGATTCGATTAACACGATTAATACGCAGCACACGCTCTCGCTCTCGCTCTCTCTCTCTCTCTCTCTCTCGCTCGCTCGCTCGCTCTCGCGCGACGCATGATCGAATTTCTCCCATTTAAGGTTTTTTTGGTTTTCTTTGACAAGACTCCTTCTCTCCTCTTTTCAACGAAGAAAGAAAAGGACACCCTGAATTCGGGCGGGCCGGCCACTTGATATTCGTAACGCCTGACTGGAAACTGTTGCCAATGCAGAGATGATAAAATTCAATGAATATGAATCGAGATTTTTTTAATAAAATGTTTGCTTTTATAAATTCCCCGACCCCTCCTGTCTCCTTTAGCAAGGGTGTGTTGAAAAGAGAAGCGAAAGAAGGATGTGTGTGTGTGCGCGTTGCGTGTGCGCGTGTGCGTGTGCGTGCGTGTGTGTGTGTTTGTGTGCTGAGTGTGTGTCAGTGCGTGTGTGCGTGTGCGTGTGCGCTTGACTGACTGTGCCGTTTCGTGCATGTGAGTGTTTGCGTGTGCGTGCCACGATCATGTGTGTGATCGTTAATTGTGTTGATTGAGTCTGGTGTGTAGTGTCTGTTGTGTGTGTGTGTGTGGAGTTGTGTGTCGTTCTGTGTGTGTGTCTCTTTGTGTGTGTGGGGGGGAGAGATGTGTGTTATTTTTGTGTGTGTATGTGTGTTTGTGTGTGTGTGGTACTGTGTGTAAAGTGTGTGATGTGTGGTGTAGTGTGTGTGCTGTCGTGTCCTTGTGTGTGTCTTTTGGGTGGGTGTGTGTGTAGAGGTGTGTGTGGTGTGGGTGGGGGGGGGGGTGTCAAAGTCAAAAAAAATATTTTCAGATGGAGTCATTGAATAAGCAATAATGGTTTGCTTTTTTACATCAAGCCATCAATAACACAAACATTAAAGGAAGTGTGTCACTGTCTGTGTGTGTGTGCGTGCGCGTGCGCGCGCGCGTGCGTGCGTGTGAGAGAGAGTGTGTTAAGGATAAAAAGGATATGTAGAAAAGTAAAGTACATGGAGTGGTGTGTGGGGGGGGGGGGGAGGGGGGGGGGAGGTAGACCCGAAGCAACGACGATGACTGACTGACAAAAGTTCTGTTGACTGAATTTAAAAGCCCACGATCATACTAAAGACGAGATCATTAATTGAGTTCAGTGGAGCATCAACACACACAAAACATGAACAGGGGTGTGGAGTGGTGCTAGAAGAATTTATTTGGGGGGGGGGGGGGGGGGGGGGGGAGATAATATTTTATTTTTAAAAAAGGTCTGATTTGTCAGTGAGTGGCAGAGTTAAAGGAGTGAGTGAAATGGGTAGGAAGGGGCTTCTTTTTTCTTTCTTGGGGGGGGGGGGGGGGGGGGGTGTAGAGGAGAAGTGGGGGGTGTGGGGGGGGGGGTTGGAAGGCAAAACTAAGAAGACAAGAGAGTCTATCAAAAGCATAAACAAATGCACAAAATGAGAGAGAGAGAGAGAGAGAGAGAGAGAGAGAGAGAGAGAGAGAGAGAGAGAGAGAGAGAGAGAGAGAGAGAGAGAGAGAGAGAGAGAGAGAGAGAGGGGGGAGAGAGAGAGAGAGGGGGAGAGAGAGAGAGAGAGAGAGAGAGAGAGAGAGAGAGAAGAGAGAGGGGGAGGAGAGAGAGAGAGAGAGAGAGGAGGAGAGAGAGAGAGAGAGAGAGAGAGAGAGAGAGAGAGAGAGAGAGAGAGAGAGAGAGGAGAGAGAGAGAGAGAGAGAGAGAGAGAGAGAGAGAGAGAGCGAGAGAGAGAGAGAGAGAGAGAGAGAGAGAGAGAGAGAAGAGAGAGAGAGAGAGAGAGAGAGAGGAGAGAGTGAGAGGTGAGAGAGATGAGAGAGAGAGAGCATGGGGAGGCAATCACATACTGTTAATAACATACTGTTGAAACACGAAACAAGATAAACAACTATTACAATTGTTTGAATAAATTGTCATGATAACAGCTTTTGAATGATGCCAAGGTACTTTTTGTTTTAATATAGTCCGGAATTTCGTTCCATAGTTTACCGCCCGAGTATATCAGAGATGTCATATATAGATCAGTTCTCGGACGGGGCAGTTGTATTCTATTTTTATTTCGTATTTGGGTCACACACAACTTTTCACACAGGTACGATGGAGCGAGTCCGTTGACTATCTTATAAAGAAAGACTGCTTTGTTAAATTGACATCTGAATTGAAATGGAAGAATGTTTAGTGTTTTGTAGTGATGAGTTTGTAGGGAAGATGATTTTAGAAGTATAAGTTTGATGGAACGCCTGTAAATGCTTCCTAAGGGTTTAAGACAGTTTTTACTTGCCATATCCCATGTTGTGGAAGCGTAATCAAAATCAGGTTGTAAATATGCATGGAAAATTAATTTTCTAGTATGTTGATCAAGAAAATGTTTTATTCTGCTTAATTGGAATACTTTTCTAGACAGTTTACGAATGAGCGTTGAAACGTGAAAGGACCAAGAAAGGTTGTTGTCAATTGTTAGACCAAGCAGTTTATGTGAGTCAACCTCCTCTATAACATTATCGTGTAATTTAATTTTGTTCAAGTCAGATTTAATATTTTGGCGTTTTTGTCGAGTTGCAATGATCATAAACTTAGATTTCAGAGGATGTAGAGCCATATGATTAAGGTCACTCCATGTCTCTAGTTTTGCAAGGTCGTTTTGTATATCGGTTAGAACTAAGTCTGTGTTCTTATTTTTGTTATGAAGTGTACTATCATCAGCAAACAGTTCACAATCGGATGAGACATGTAAAGGAAGATCATTTATATAGACAGAAAATAAGACTGGCCCCAGGACTGACCCTTGGGGGACACCATACATCATGGATTTAAATGAAGAATGTTTACAGTCCTGAAAAACTACTTGCTGTCTGTTAGTTAGAAAGGATGATATAAGATGAATTGACTCTTGCGATAAATAATATAATTTTAGTTTTTGTATGAGATTATGGTCAATGGTATCAAACGCTTTGGCAATGTCAACGAATACTGCCCCAGTGATAAGATCATTATTTATGTTTGAGTGCCATTGCTCTATGAGGTTTGAAAGTGCAGTGTGACAAGAATGATTTTTTCTGAATCCGCTTTGGTTTAGATGAAATAAATTATGTTCATCAAAGTGGGATTGGATCATATTTTTTAAATGCTTTTCTAATGGTTTTGATAGAACAGATAAAATAGATATTGGTCTGTAGTTGGAAGCATCATTTGGGTCACCAGATTTGAAAAGGGGAAGTACCCTGGCATCCTTGAAAGCTTGAGGAAAGTAACATTTTTCGATAGATAAATTGTAGATATAGGTTAAATGTTCAGCAATGATTGGTGCTGCCGTTTTAATAATTCTGTTATCTATATCGTCTAAACCACGAGCTTTAGACTGACTTAAAGAACATAAATAACAGCATACTTCATGTACACTAATGAACTTAAATTAAAATTAAGACGATATTTTACATTTTTTAACTCACAAAATTCTTTGAGTAGTATCAAATCATTATGTAAAGTGTTGTTTTCTTTAATAATCGTATTGGAAACTGCAGAGAAATGATTGTTTAAATCTTCAATTGATAAATTAGTTGATGGAGTTTTTTGCCAGATAATTGATTTACTGCTTTCCATATAGATTTAGTGTTAGATTTAGAAGCAATAAGTTCGCTAAAGTATCTTTTTTCGGCTGCTCTTTTCATTGAGTTTACCTTGTTTCGCTGTTTTTTGAAGTTTTCATCTTTACCTGATTCCCGAAGCAACAATTTGCGTCTATTTTTAGCTGCGTGAATTTCATCTGTTAACCAGGGTGGTTTGTCTGTGAGTTTAACTCTTTTCTTTTTGCACGGTGCATGCTTATTAAACACCCCACACAGAGAGGGGGGGAGAGAGGGAGAGAGAGAGAGAGAGAGAGAGAGAGAGAGAGAGAGAGAGAGAGAGAGAGAGAGAGAGAGAGAGAGAGAGAGAGAGAGAGAGAGAGAGAGAGCACGGGAAATTTTATTCAGAAAGGCCTTTGGCCCCTGTGAAGGGGGGAACAATAAATACATGAAACAAAGAAAAGAACTGGAAAAACACATAAAAAAACTATGATGTCAGTAACTCTCAATTTTAATGCGTTTGACAAAAACATAGACAAATTTTTAATATCTTTATCTCTTAGAACTAAGCAGTAATTGCAATCTAAACATGCAAGGGTATCTATAGTATTTCCCTGGGATGAACTGTTGGCGTAAAGTTTCTAAAAATGGACAACAAAATAAAAAATGTATTTCATTTTCCTCATCTTGCATACACATAGGGCAAATTAGATCTCTTTCGGTGTGTTGTCTGTACCTATAATAATGACTTTTAATTTCTGATACACCAAAACGAAATTTAACTATACTTTTTTTCAAAAACATATATCTAAATCAGCTTTTAAGTAAGACTGAATAGTATCATGTCCGTCAACAATATTTCTATAATCGTTTCAATATGATTATGCCACACTTGCCATCTACAATCAAATAATCTTTTGCCTTAAGACACGAACAAAAAGATTTTGATTACCAACAGACTGATTCAGCCACACATCTCCAGATCCACACTCACACAAAAGACGTCGAACACTTGAGACCCAATTTTGTTTTCCCTTCCCATCTAATTGTACCAACATGTTATATGCTTTTCGTGGCAGTCTAGACTGATCCATACACAAAAGTTTTAACCAATACTGAATACATCTGAGAGAGAAAGAGAGAGAGAGAGAGAGAGAGAGAGAGAGAGAGAGAGAGAGAGAGAGAGAGAGAGAGAGAGAGAGAGAGAGAGAGAGGAGGGGGGGGGAGAGGAGAGAGGAGAGGGAGAGAGGGAGAGAGAGAGAGAGAGAGAGAGAGAGAGGGGGGAGAGGGAGAGAGAGAGAGAGAGAGAGAGAGAGAGAGAGAGAGAGAGGGATTTAGAGAGAAAATTTATCTGATAAGCAACCATCTGAATGACAGAGTGATTGCTGAAGAATTGAATCCTCTGTCTCGAACAGACACATATGGGACATTTGTAAATACAAAGATGGTGGGAACAATACTGGAGGCAATGTCCGGAGGCAGTGCAACTCCAGTAAAGTCCCGATTTTTTAGCAATACAGATAGGTGTAGCAGTAACCACGCCACGGTTAAACCTCATCGGCTATGGTACCGCCACAAGTACATTAAAGAGTGATTGCTCTTTCCACTGTTAGTGCATGAATGAAATTCCGCTCAACATCCTCTGGTCTGGAACAGACACATATGGGACATTAGTAGATATAAAGATGGTGGGAACGATCCTGGAAGCAATGCTCGGAGGCAGTGCAACACCAGGAAAGTCCCGAATCTTTAACAACAGTAAAATTAAAAAGTTATGCAAAGTTGACTGAAAAGAAAGAAAAAAAAAGCTACCCCAACCAAGTGTTCAGAAGATTGCCTCCCTTTAGTAGGTTTCCTTTCTGCTGAGCTAGGACGTATTCATCAAACAAACTCCAGTCGTGTGAGGGGGGGGGGGGGGGGGGGGGGGGGGTAATAAAAAAAAGAAACAAATGCTAACTAAATCAACTCAGAAAGCTTTTTCATGTCAACCAATAAGCAAATAATCTATCACACATAAACCAACCTATAAAATGGATGGATGGATGAAGGTGGATGGTTGGATGAATGGGTGGATGGATGGATGGATGGATGGGTGGATGGATGAATGGATGGGTGGATGGATGGGTGGACGGATGGATGAACGGATGGATGGATTGGTGGATGGATGGATGGACGGATGGATGGACGGATAGTCCATGTAATGTGTTCATGTGAACATATAATTTATTTTATGTTTGCATTTTTGTGTCATTTCAAACTTGTTTTATGCCTTTTGTAAGTAGCAGTAGTAGTAGTAGTAGTAGTAGTAGTAGTAGTATATATATATATATATATATATTAGTTGTTGTCATTGTTATCTGCACTTGCTGATCATGTTACTGATATCTGTTTCATGTTGTTATTCTATTTTGCTATGTGTAAAGCGCCCTATAGCCGACTCCGTAGGATGGGCGCTATATAAATTTTCCCTATTATTATTATTATCATAGGAGAATGAATACAGGAATGGTGGAAGGAATCAAGGATTGAAGAAAAGAAAAAAATAATAAAAGGATGCAAAAATAGAAAAGAAGGAATTGCAAATAATTACCAAATAATCAATCAATTAACCACTAACTCAATCTTCAACTCACCTGGCAAGTCGATGAGTCGTTTATAGACAGAGAGAAAGGCGGCCTCAGCAGCTTTGCTCCTCTTGGATAGAGAGTCCACCTCCGACTGAAAACTTTTCAACAGCGGGGCCACTATCTTGCGAATGTCCTGCAAAACAAAACCAACAACAACAATAATAATATTTCACAATTACGACCCCAAAAAAATATCGCTTAAGGCTGTGTCAGACCAACTGACATAAGCTGGAACACCAAGGCTACATCAAAATATTAATATGCTCTGCGGGGATTGTCTTCAGCGCTAAGCCATGACAAGCTACTAGCATAACATCATCAGTATTCAAAATCCTCCGAAGTCAGGGTGCGGCTGCACACGTGGCAGGGTAATCAAAACCGGATGAGTGAGAATTTTGTTTATAGCGGAGATGCCTTGCCCAGGGTACATCCCCACTCTCTCTCGGCCTAAAAGGGAGTTGAGAACACAGCTGGCGGTTGGGGAAGGTCCCCAAAGGCCAGCCCATCCCTTTGGCTGAAGCACCAGAGCCGGTGCAAGGGCCCCC
>CM065702.1:38592808-38605308 GCA_017654935.2 Phymorhynchus buccinoides | reverse complement strand
ACGAAGAAGCAACAAACAACAAAATTCAGTTATTACCGCAATTTGTCCGCGAGAACAACAAGTTTAATTGTTTCGTTCTGAATGAAAATGGTTGCTTTCTCTTCGTCTTAATATAATAATAACAACCCCGTTATCCAACGGATCTAGCTAGTAGCATAAAAATGCACAGGCGCGTACACACACGCACACATACCACACATACAGAGAGAGAGAGAGAGAGAGAGGAGAGAGAGAGAGAGAGAGAGAGAGAGAGAGGAGAGGAGAGGAGAGAGAGGAGAGGAGAGAGAGGAGAGAGAGGGAGAGGGAGAGGAGAGGAGAGGAGAGGAGAGAAGAGAAGAGAGAGAGATGATTCCGAGATGAGAGAGAGAGAGAGAGAGAGAGAGAGAGAGAGGAGGAGAGACAGAGAGAGGAGAGAGAGAGAGAGAGAAGAGAGAGAGGGAGAGGGAGGGACCAGAGAGAGGGAGAGGGAGAGAGAGAGAGGAGAGAGAGAGAGAGAGAGAGAGAGAGAGAGAGAGAGAGAGAGACCTTCCTCCTAATATCCTAAGCAACATATACACGTGTGCTTTACGTCAAAGAAGTAATCCTAGCTTTACCCTTGAAGTTTGATTGTTATATGATACAACTTTTTATTTCTAACTTCATTCGATGCTGACAGATCCGAGTTGATCACTGTATGATCTCAACAACAACACACACACACACACACACACACACACACACACACACACACACACACACACACACAGGATTAAAAAAAAGCTATACAATATATAGTTGTTCAAACTGCAACAGTAGTATGGATAGTTATAGTGAGGGGTGGAAAAGTCCCAGCACACGCGCACACACGCACACGCGCACACACACACACAAACTTATGTTTATGCTGCTGATAAAGCTAATCTGCCGTGTAGAATAAGGCCGGGTTCACATTAAACGCGTAAGTTCCGTACGGAAACCCCTAAGTAAGTAGAAGAAAGAAGGACACAAGTTTCCGCATAATATGGGAAATTCGGACACGTGCGCTAATCTTTTCTCTTCTTTGTTTCACTTATTTATGGATTGCGCACGGGTTTCCACATGGGATATCCGCTTATGTGTGTACACAGCCTAATACAAAACCACTGGGTGTGCACACGGAAATCTGGAGCACTAATATTATATATACAAAAACAAATTACACATTTGTATATATTTGCTTTAAAATGACACATTTCTAGTTCTATCTTTCCTTCTAATAAAACAGGCTACGCCGTTACATCAATCATCCCCCCCCCCCCCCCCCCCCCACCCCACCCCATTTCTGAAGCCACATTCCCCCATACATTATTATACAACCATTTCCAGAAATCCAGCCAATGTTCTATCTATCTATGCAGCAGGCCCATACAGTAATGGAGTACTAGGAAAGGGGTTGTGGAGGTGGGGGTGGGGGGCGCTGAGTGCCAGGGCCCAATCACATCTATCAGAGCTGTCACGCGGGGTAGGGGCTCGGGGAGGCAAAGAGCAGACAAATTCCAACAGTCCCTTAGCCTACTGCACAGTACAGTGGGACCTCCCTCACAAGACCTCCCGTCATAACACTCCCTCCCGTCATAACACTCCCTCCCGTCATAACACTCCCTCCCGTCATAACACTCCCTCCCGTCATTACACTCCCTCCCGTCATAACACTCCCTCCCGTCATAACACTCCCTCCCGTCATAACACTCCCTCCCGTCATAACACTCCCTCCCATCATAACACTCCCTCCCGTCATAACACTCACTCCCATCATAACACTCCCTCCCATCATAACACTCCCTCCCATCATAACACTCCCTCCCGTCATAACACTCCCTCCCATCATAACACTCCCTCCCATCATAACACTCCCTCCCATCATAACACTCCCTCCCATCATAACACTCCCTCCCGTCATAACACTCCCTCCCGTCATAACACTCCCTCCCGTTCACATTATAACACTCCCTCCCGTCATAACACTCCCTCCCGTCATAACACTCCCTCCCGTCATAACACTCCGCTCCCATCATAACACTCCCTCCCATCATAACACTCCCTCCCATCATAACACTCCCTCCCGTCATAACACTCCCTCCCATCATAACACTCCCTCCCATCATAACACTCCCTCCCATCATAAACCACTGGGTGTGCACACTCCCATCATAACACTCCCTAATATCATAACACTCCCTCCCGTCATAACACTCCCTCCCGTCATAACACTCCCTCCCGTCATAACACTCCCTCCCATCATAACACTCCCTCCCATCATTACACTCCCTCCCATCATAACACTCCCTCCCGTCATAACACTCCCTCCCATCATAACACTCCCTCCCATCATAACACTCCCTCCCATCATATACACTCCCTCCCATCATAACACTCCCTCCCATCATCTACACTCCCTCCCATCATAACACTCCCTCCCATCATTACACTCCCTCCCATCATAACACTCCCTCCCGCTCATAACACTCCCTCCCATCATAACACTCACTCCCATCATAACACTCCCTCCCATCAGCACACTCCCTCCCAGTCATAACACTCCCTCCCATCAGTACACTCCCTCCCATCATAACACTCCCTCCCATCATAACACTCCCTCCCATCATTACAAGACCTACTTCTCTGAGACAGTCATTGTCCTTTGTAAGTAGTGAAAATCTGTTTAACGTCCTCTGGTCTGGAACAGACACATACGGGACATTAGTAGATATAAAGATGGTGGGAACGATCCTGGAGGCAATGCCCGGAGGCAGTGCAACACCAGTAAAGTCCCGAGTTTTTAACAATACAGATATGTGATTCTTTGTAAGTATTAAAATCTTCTCCCTTACAAGACCCCTCCATTATAAGACCTCATTAATTTTGGATGATTTTTGAAGGTCTTATAAGCGAGGTTCCGCTGTATATCCACTGGTGAGCAAAGAAGAAGCTGGCGCCGCATGGCAGTGCTATTTACACATGTATATTATTGAGCACCCCATTTGTTGTGCTGATAGGGCGTGTGCGACTGACTGTACACTGATACCATTGGGGCCGATAGTACAGTGAGAGTCACCACGCTACAGGGTTTCATTGGGTGGCAGGCAGTCATGATTCACGTGAAATGCTTCCGCCTCAAAATAATTCTGTCATTCTCGCTCACTACACACACTCAAGTAGACCCAGTACATGAATTTCACCCGAATCGTGACTCGCATCCTGAAAATCGCATCGCGTTCAGATCCGAATCGCATGTGTGCAGCAGGCCAGCCATTTTTCAGCCGAAATTTTCATAAAACTTACCTCGGTAGAAAAACAAGCGCGAAATTTACCTCCCCTGGCTTTTCAATAATTTTAATCTGTAAACTAGAATGTTATCTCTGCACCATTTCGTAACTTTTTATATCTTTTGGAAAACATTTAAAACTATGTATCCTACTTATACTCATCAAAAGAAGCACCGCATACTCGTCGTGTCTGTTGTAGTGTCTGTATTACATATGTTTATTATTTTGTACGCTTTTAAAATACATCATTTTAAAGAGCGGCCAGAAGTGTAGCCTCGATTTGAAGTGCGACAATTTTGTCAAAATGTGCGACAATTTGGACCGACAGACCGACCGACCGACAAAGTGAGTTATAGGTTTGTGGCTTGAGCCACAAGCAAAAATCTGCCTGTAATATGTAACATGCATAGAGTAAGGTCTATCCTTACCTCCCAAAATTAAGAAAATAGGATCTTTGGATAACACACCCAGATTTGATGCCTTTTAATGACATGGGTGTTAAATCATTGTGGTGCAAAAATGCGACATCGGCGGCAAAAGGGTTAAGAAAGGCAAGGGGAGGGGAAAAGAGGGGGGGGGGGGAAGAACCGAGAAATGGGTGAGGGTTGGTGGGTGTTGCATCCACATGATGATTCCTGCATTTCTGTATGTCTTCAATTCTATTGTAGGATATGTAATTCAGGGTGATCCTAAACTTTTTGCGAGCGGTGTACATGTCATCTCCACCAGTCCTCTCTCTCTCTCTCTCTCTCTCTCTCTCTCTCTCTCTCTCTCTCTCCTCTCTCTGGTCTCTCTCTCTCTCGGTCTCTCTCTCTCTCTCTCTCTCTCTCTCTCTCTCTCTCTCTCTCTCTCTCTCTCTCTCAGGTCTCTCTCTCTCTCTCAGGTCTCTCTCATCTCTCTCTCTCTCTCTCTCTCTCTCTCTCTCTCTCTCTCTCTCTCTCTCTCTCCTCTCTCTCTCTCTCTCTCTCTCTCTCTCTCTCTCTCTCTCTCTTCTCTCTCTCTCTCTCTCTCTCTCTCTCAGTGCAGTGACCCCCTCTCCGTCCATCACTGGCCAGAGCTCTCTGCCTTATTGTGTGCTGCCAGTGACCCGCAAACAAACACTAACAACACAAAGAAGACTCTAGATTCTTCTTTTGTAGTTCTATAACAGTATTATATCCTGGCTGTCTTTGTACTGTTCGGGATTGCTGGAAGCTACCGCGTCCAATTGTTCCTTCGTGTCCAATGGTCAACTTAGGACGCGGATTTGACCGCCAGGGGACAATCAAACCAGTAGGGGCTTAGCGCGTGGTATTCTTAGTTGGGGGTAGTGAGAGAGAGAGGGAGATGAGTCCCTCCCTGTCTCTCTCTCTCTCACTACCCCCAACTAAGAATATCACGCGCTAAGCCCCTACTGGTTTGATTGCCCCCTGGCGGTCAAATCATCGTCCTAAGTTGACCATTGTTCCTTCACTTGATAAATGTCCAGAAGCTTCCTTGATAGATGATGTCCAAGGTATGAGTGAGAGGGACGTGGGGGTTGGGAAGGGGAGGGTGGTATGTGTGTGTGTGTGGGGGGGGGGGGGGGGGCATGAAGTAAATTCTCGGGGTCCCACCGGTTGGCATAATGGTTTCGCATAATCCTTTGATCAGAGCCGCGGGCGCAAGTAGAGTGTCTCTTCCAAAAAAAACTGGCAGTTCACATAAACGGGTTTGCCATTTCGCATATTATGCACTCTTGCAGGTTCTAATGCACTCTACGTGACTTTCTGTTACTTTCTTACTATCCCTAACCTATCTCTAACTTTCTGAGTTTTATGCCAAATGCCATGTCCACAAAGCTTTGTATGCGAAGCGGCAGTATGTGAATCGGCTTTATGCGAAGCGGCAGTATGCGAAACGGCAATATGCGAACCGGGGCGCACCGAATTCTCCTGATAGGCTGCTTACACACCACCTGAAAACTTCACAGATTGCATAACACTTTTTTTTTTAATTGCTACACATGACAGCCTGTGGACATTCCCTTGTTACATAAGATAAGTTGACGGGGGAGGGAGGGGGGTGTTAATCTTCATTTTTCATTCTATGCAGAAATGTTACTGTTAGGAAAAAAGCCTGAAGAATATAATATTCCCCTGTCATTTTAATTACTGTGCCACCATCTTCGACATTATTATTTTTCTGCCATGTTTATTGAAATATCAGATCATCGTAATGTCAACATACTGCTGCACTGCAGGGCTCACAGGGACCCCCATTTGGGGGTCTATGAAGCACTAAAATTCTAAAGGACCCTCTAAAAGAATGTGCAGGGGGTCCCAGGGATGTACTAGAAAAATTCCTTTTAGCATTCACAATAGCACTGGGACCCTCTATCCCGCCTCTAGGACACTCTATAATTTAAGTGAATGAGTCCCTGGGACCCCTTGTTTTGCGGGACGATTGGGACCCCTGTGCAGCCAAGACATTCTTCTTCTTCTTCTTCCAGTTGGGGATGTTCATCCTGCCCCGCGCTCACCAGTCTTCATTCAGACCACTAATAGCGCACAGGATGCGTGCTATGTGTCGAATTCGTGTCATCCATCCCACCGGCACACATGACCTACTCGTACCGAATAGTGGGATGGGCTTTAACGTGTGAGCAAAGATCTTGCGCATGTCTTCGCACAAAGGACCTCGAGTTTTGAAAAGTCTCATCCGAAGGACTTTTTTTCCCCAACTGACATCAGGTACCCATTTACACCTGGGTGGAGTGAGGAAAATAGGAGTTAAGTGCCTTTCCCAAGGACACACCACTGTGAACCGAGCTGGGTTCGAACCTGCGCACGCGCAAACCTGGCGGATTACGAGCTAGCGTCTCAGACTTACCAACTGAGCTACAGCGGCTTCTCTTTATAGTGTATCATACACAACCTCTTTCTTGTGCTAATTAACTGCGAGCGAAAGACAGGGAAGGTGGGGGGGGGGGGGGGAGAAGGGGGACGGAATGACACACCCAGGGGAAGAGAGAGAGAGAGAGAGAGAGAGAGAGAGAGAGAGAGAGAGAGAGAGAGAGAGAGAGAGAGAGAGAGAGAGAGAGAGAGAGAATACGAATACGAATACGAATGTTTTATTGAGGGTAAAAAGGATAAGCTACAATAGCTTCTTTACACCTTGCCCTCTCACTCACACATTCATACCATGCATCAAGCAAAGAAAATTTGACATAAAACAATCAAGTCAAGAAAATGGAACAAAAAATTGGCACATGAAATAATTGAAAAAGAAATCAAAAATGGGATTTAAAGCAAACATGGATAATACTTAACAATGGTGAACTTGAATTGGTAGTTTAAATTGAGTACGAAAAAAGGGAAACCATTTTGAGACAATGACAATTTTTCAGAATAAACCCAATTTTACGGAAGAAAAAAAAAAAAAAAAAAACAAAAAAAACATGATAACATGGGAATATGAGAGAGGGACAGGAGAGGACAGAGAGAGAGAGAGAGAGAGAGAGAGAGAGAGAGAGAGAGAGAGAGAGAGAGAGAGAGAGAGAGAGAGAGAGAGAGAGAGAGAGAGAGATTTATAAGAATCTAGACATAGCTGATGGCATTAGTAACGTTTGAAGTAAAACTCATTAATTAGCATTACTAATAAACAAGATTGTCTATTAGGAGCTTGTGATAAGATTTTCGAAAGGAAAATACGCTAGTTTTATTTTTTAGATAATCAGGGAGGTCGTTCCACAGTTTACCACCAGAGAATGTAAGGGATGATTTATATAGATCTGTCCTGGGGCGGGGCATTGTTAATTTGGTTTTGCTTCGAATTGTATGGACTTTAAATTTAGTAATAAGATATTTTGGTGCTAGCTTATTTATGATCTTGTACATAAGGGTACCTTTATTTAGTAGGCATTTCAAATCAAATGGTAGAATGTTAAGTTCTTTATAGTCATTGGTTTCTAGGGATGACGATTTAAGGAGTATGAGTTTAAGAGAGCGTTTATATAGTCTTTCAACATGTTTGAGTGTGTTTTTACTAGCTGAATCCCAACATGTTGATGCATAATCAATATCAGGTTGGATATAGGCATGGAAAAAAAGTCTACGAGTATGTTGATCTAAAAAGTGTTTAATTCTATTGAGCTGAAATTTCCTTTTTGAAATTTTCTTGGACAGAATGTCCATGTGTTTTGACCAGGATAAGTTGTTGTCAATGTATACGCCGATAAGAGAGAGAGAGAGAGAGGAGAGAGAGAGAGAGAGAGAGAGAGAGAGAGAGAGAGAGAGAGAGAGAGAGAGTGAGAGAGAGAGAGAGAGAGAGAGAGAGAGAGGAGAGAGAGAGAGAGAGAGAGAGTAGAGGGTGGGGGGGGAGCGAAAAAAACAAAAACTAAATTTTATTTAACCAGGGAACATGAGATAAGCAAGTTACATGCTTTTCTCTACCCAGCCCTGGGGAGGGAGAGAGGGAGGGGGGAGAGAGAGGTGGAGGAGAGAGAGAGAGGGGGGGGGAGAACGAGAGAGAGAGGGGGAGGAGAGAGAGAGATAGAGAGAGAAGAGAGAGAGAGAGAGAGAGAGAGAGAGAGAGGGAGAGAGAGAGAGAGATCTGGAAGTGCTGTGACGATGTACTGACAACTGTGGAAAATGTGAGAGCAACAATACCTACAAGCACATGGAACCCACAGTCGTTACAACACAGGGAACACCAGTGGTAAGCGCAACACACACACATGGTAACACACACACACACCTCTCTCTCTCTCTCTCTCTCTCTCTCTCTCTCTCTCTCTCTCTCTCTCTCTCTCCGTTAATTCCTTCAAAGTTTAACGTTGTGTAGGCTCTCGGCACAGACTATATAGGTTTCAGTCTCAAGTCCCCGTCCCCCCCCCCCCCCCCCCCCCCATCAACCTACGTTGTCACTTTTATATAAAAATTAAAGGACCCTCTCTCAAAAGGTGCTCTTGGCATAAGCGAATTTTCATTTTGATTTGTTGGGTGTGTGGTGCAGGTCTTCAGTATGTAGAATGCATAAACTACTGATATTTTGAACAATAAAGAAATGTTTGACGACAGAGACGATAGAGAAATGCAGATGAGTGTTCGCGTTATTCATTTGCCATACCCACACTTTGCTTTTCTTTCTTTACTTGTATACAGTTAAACACACACACACACACATATCAGACACACACACACACACACACACACACACACACAAACACACACACACACACACACACACAAACACCTTACTTTCTTGCATACAAATACAATGCATTAATAATAATAATAATAATAATAATAATAATAACAAATACAATCCAACACTTTCTACATCTAAGAGCATATAATCACATCAACGATCTAGGCCTGCCTATGACTTCACCCCACATCCCGTAATATTATTACAATATATCCGGACACATCTCAAAACACGCACAAAGACTGTAATAGCAAAGCAACAACTGACACAAACTGAGTACATCATTAATAATAAGCATCACAGAGCAAATCTGACTTTACACACACACACAAAAACAAATCCAACTCTCCCTGCACATCACAAGACGTTCAATGCTGCACTTGCTCATCTCCAAATATGGAAAGTGACTCCATTCGCGTGACTGACAATGTCGGTTTTTCAGCGAAACTTTAGAATGTGTATCTTTTAATTAAACCATTCAATCTGAAATTAAACTAACTCTAGCCCTAACCCTAACCCTAAGCCTATTCCTAAACCCTAACCGAAACCTTAAACCGTCAAATACACACACAAAAATATAAAACTTTACTAAAAATTGCGATGGCTTGGAGTCAAAACGGACTATCTTTAGATAGTCCATTGACGTCTTATTGGACTTATTACAAAAACTAATAACTTGTATCAAACAATGACTGCAGAAATATAAAAAGGGGGTTATGCTTTTCATATTTCTGTAATACAAGTTACTAGTTTTCGTACTAAGTTCAATAATATGTCAATGGACTATCTATAAATTAGATGCGTCTAAACAGAGGCCGTTCGCCAGAGATCAGATAGACCCACAGAAGCCATCTTTTTATTTAACTGGACCTGACGAAGGTCTAATTTTCAATATGTTTTGCACAATCGAAGTTTGCTCTTCGTTATGCCCTTGTTTATGATATGTATTCATAATCCTAGCCTATTCCCCTGCTCCCTTGCCCTAGCTGGGTCTATCCCGACCGTAAGGTACTTCTACCCTAAGCACAACGAAGTTAGACAAACAATGAATGTTTCGTTTTGTTCTCACATGCGGAGTGTTTCTTTCATTTGATTTGGTTGTTTTCAGTTCTAACCCTAACCCTTACCCCATTCCTAACCCTATCCCTTTTCTGGCCGATCAATTCTAACCCTATCCCTGACCCTATTCCGTATTCGCGGACTTGGCGAACGGCCTCTGTTTAGACTCAACTCTACATATAGTCCGTTTTGACTCGAAGCCATCGAAGTCGAGTGTTCCGTGTTTGGAGATGACCAAGTGCAGTCTTGAACGCCTGGTCAATACAACACTTACTAAATCTAAGAGCATACTCCCATCAACGACGACTTCGCCCCACATCCCAGTTGGCACAAACTGAGTACATAATAACAATTAGCATCACAGAGTGTGAGTCTGTCTTTACACACACACAAATCGAACTCTCCCCACATAATATTGACGACCTACCTACCAGAAAGCTGATGATCGCAGCAGTCCCGAATGTTACTCTACACAATCCGACCCCACGCTTCTGCATCCATTCCTATACACACACGTTCGACTCTTCTTGCTCACACACACACTAGCCTACACCAGACGACGCCGCAAAACGATCTGCCAGATTCCTTAGGACATCACCGCCCCCCCCCCCCCCCCCCCCCCAACCACCAGCCCCCCCCAAATCCATCCCCTCCTAAAACACACTTGCATAGTAGGCATACAAAGCCAATCGCAAAGGTACCGCCAATCTACCACCACCACCCCACCCCACCCCCCACCCCCTCACCCTCTCCTCTTCCTCCTCTCTCTCGCTCGAAGCCAAACCTTGCAGTGTCATAGAAAAACCGATTGTGCCTCTTTTCCCAGTCCCCTTCATCGCTTAGCCCCACCTCATCTCCATCCCCCAACCCTCACCACCACCACCACCCCTCTCTCTCTCCCTCTCTGGCATTGATGACTCTGACTCTCTCTCTCTCTCTCTCTCTCTCTCTCTCTCTCTCTCTCTGTGGCATCTATTGATGGTGTGGCGAGTCGAGTCATGAGTGATGCTAGACTACGTTCATCTCCCTTCTTCCACTTCCAAGCCACCCTCTTTACACATCACCACCCCCAATACTACATCACACCACCACCACCATACCACCACCCCGAATCCCGACACCCTTGGCTCTGAAGTAACAAGTTAGCAGGCGCGCGCACACACACACACACACACACACGCACACACAACACGCACAAACACACGCACACACACACGCACACACATACACACGCACACACACACGCGCACGCACACGCACACACACACACACACGCGCGCACGCACGCACACACGCACACGCACACGCACACACACACACACACCACACACACACACACACAACACACACACACACAACACGCACACACACGCACACGCACGCGCGCACGCACACACACATATGGATCCCATCCATACCACCATAGCATGGCATGGCAGCAGTTCAGATGTAAAAGGCCAATAGAATGGCACAAGGGCTCTATACTACTACTTACTACACAGACGACATTCAGGCTAGAAGGCAATGATTTAGTATCGCCAAACCCAATAACACCGCACGGAAACAAAGATAAGCTGCCGCGAGGAAGAAGCAAACCAAAAAAAATATATGATGACCAAGATTGCACGCCATTTCAACGTACTCCCAAAGTTCGAGGGGATGGTGGGGGGAGGATGGGGGAGACTCAAAAGTATATTGGCTCCGTGTGTTACCTAATTTTGTTCATACTTTGTACCAATGTGTATATTCCCCCGTGGGGATACCGGGGGGGGGGGTCTTTTGCATAAATAGTTCCCCACCTTCTGGAAGCTCTGTGCTTGTAACTTCCTCTAACCTGTCACTCTCTTTGAGTCCGCCTTTTCCCTTTGCTTTACTGTCATCGACTATCTTTCTGCCTTACTATTTCTTAGTTAGGCGCATAACGGCAGCATGACGCATCTGCGCTCATAATTGACAGGAAACTGTCTGAGTGATCGAAAAAGAAGAAGAAGAAGAAGAAAAAGTACCAACTTCGGATGGCTATAACATCAAAACTAGAAAAGCTGTCTTCCCCCGTGGGGATACCGGGGGGTCTTTTGCATAATAGTTCCCCACCTTCTGGAAGTTCTGTGCTTGTAACTTCCTCTAATCTGTCACTCTCTTTGACTCTGCCTTTTCCCTTTGCTCTACTGTCATCTACTATCTTTCTAGCCTTACCGGTCCATTCTCCTGCCTTTTTTCACGAAACGCTTTCAAAACGATTTCCTCCAGCCGAAGTCGGACTTGCTGGGCCTAACTATTTCTTAGTTAGGCGCATAACGGCAGCGTGACGCAATTGCGCTCATAATTTACAGAAAACTGTCTGAGTGATCGAAGAAGAAGAAGAAGAAGAAGAAGAAGAAGAAGTACCAATGTGGGAGGGGGCGGATTGAAGTGGATTGGGCAAAAAGAAACAACTAGAATGTTTGGGGGATGTGAAGAGGATAGGAACGGGAAGGGGGGTGGGGGTGGCGGTACATTCGTTGAGTATGAAGAAGGTTGTTGTTTATTGGTAAGATGAACTTTGCTTTTATTATTTTCTTGTGTATTTACCTTGATTTTTGTTTTCTTGTGACAAGGTGACCCGCGCATCTCCACTTTCTCAACTACACCCCCCCCCCCCCTCTCTTTTTCTACTCAAGGTACGAAAACTCGTGGCAAATGCCCTATTACAATTCAACATCAAACAGGTCGCCGATTCCGAAGCGTTATCTGTTTGATCCCTGGTTTTCCCTCTGGTGACACCCACAATCGGCATCTCTTTCAGCCACGTATTTCCCTTCGATCACGACTGCTATGAACCAATCATAGGCCCTCGGGTGTTTAAAATTAAAGGGAGATTTGAATAGTGAGGAAAGTCGCCAAAACATTATCTTACTCACAAGACTAAAACCTGGCTGAAACAACAGGGTAGAATCAATCTCTCTTGCTACCAGTCAAAATAGCCCAACTAGTGAGCAGTCATGATCG
>CM065702.1:38575308-38585308 GCA_017654935.2 Phymorhynchus buccinoides | reverse complement strand
AAAATCGCATGCTGTGATTGAGAAAGAAGCTGGGAAGGGTGGGGGCGGTGGGTTGTTGTTGAAGGATACGGTGGGGGGGGGGGGGGAGATTTGGGGAGGGGGGTGATGGTGATGGATGTATGAAGGTAGAAAAGGTGGGGGGGGGGTGGGGGGGGGGGGGAGGGGGGGGGGGGGGGGGGCTTCAAATTTATAGATCAGCTCAACTCGAATAAAAAGCCCAGCTTGTTTCCACAAAATGTTGCTGCCGTCTTTTTGTGTGCAAGCACAATTATAAAAGTGGTTAGTGTGGTTTAAAAAAGAAGAAAAAAGGTAAGCTGTTTTATGGGGTGTTGTTTTGTGTGGGTGTTTTTTTTTAATCCCAGACAGCGTGCAGAAAGAGATCATGCCTTGTAGTCATGAGTGCATATTATTAGACATTCTTCTTCTTCTTCTTCTTCTTCTTCTTCGATCGCTCAGACAGTTTCCTGTCAATTATGAGCGCAGACGCGACATGCTGCCGTTATGCGCCTAACTAAGAAATAGTTAGGCCCAGCATGTCTTTTTGAAAGCGTTTCTTGCATAAAAAAAGGCAGGAGAATGGACCAGTAAGGCAGAAAGATAGTAGATTGACAGTAAGCAAAGGGAAAAGGCAGAGTCAAAGAGAGTGACAGATTAGAGGAAGTTACAAGCACAGAACTTCCAGAAGGTGGGGGGACTATTTATACACCCCTCCCCCCAAACCCCCCCTCCCCCCCCCCCCCCCCCCCGGTATCCCCACGACATTCAAAAACGGGGATTAGTATGTAAATTAGGCTCAACAGCCAATCGTTTTGGGAGCTTAATTTACATACAGTAATACAGTACAGTGATACTATTCCCCGTTTTGACTAATTCGTACTCATGGCTACGGAGACCATAAAAAGAAGAGGGACGGATACTAAAACGCGCTCGCGCGCGCGCGCGTATGTGTGTGTGCGGTGCGTGCGTGGGCGTGTGTGTGTGTGTGTGTCTGTGTGTGTATGCGTGTGTGTGTGTGCTGTGTGTGTCTATCTGTCTGTCTGTCTGTCAGTCTGTCTGTCTACTCTGTCTCTCTCTCGCTCTCTCTCTCTCTCTCTCTCTCTCTCTCTCCTCTCTCTCTCTCTCTCTCTGTGGTGTGTGTATGTATGTCCAATGTCTAAGTGTGTGTGCAAGCACGCTCACGCATTAACTAAATTGTGATGATGATAAAACATGCTTCCCACAACAAGATGCGTCAATAACTGCACGCATATCTCTCAATTTTCTGCTTCATGTACGCGTGTATTCGCGCGCGCGTAGTATACACACACAAAGCACACACACCACACACTACACCACACACAACACACACGACACACTTCACTCAATACTCTCATCTCTCTCTCTCTCTCTCTCTCTCATCTCTCTCAGACATACTCTCTCTCTCTCTCTCTCTCATAACACACACACACACACAACTCTGCTCTCTCTCTCTCTCGTCTCTCTCGGGTATTCTCTCATTGATCTCTAATCCTCAAGTCACCTCTCTCAATCTCTCTCTCTCTCTCTCTAACTAACCCACACCACACACACACACACACACACACACACACACACACACACACACACACACACAGACACACACGACACACACACACACACACAACGCACTACGATCACGTCGCACTAACAAACTGCATTCCATCTAGTGTTGTTGTTAAGGATTTGTTGGGTTAAGTTTATCATCTTTACAGCATAGTGTTTGCTTTTGGAGGCGCAATGCTACCACACAGATTTGATCATCTGCTTTGAAACTGTTAAAACAGCAGGCAACCTACAGATCTACCTCCAAAAACACGCCCCCCCCCCCCCCCCCCTCTCCCCTCCCCCCCCCCATGACTCACACTACTTATGACACACTAACTATTCTCATCTCTTTGGCTGCTCGAGAGAAGTGACGAAATTTTGAGACGCACAGTTTCTAACAACGCTTATACAGCTTCTGAAATAAACAAACAAAACAAAACAAAAAACACATAACAAAAATGGCAATCTGTTGATTCAACAGCTATTTTTTTTTCTTCCTTCCGACATCTTTCTTTTTTGGCTTGAGAGCATCGATTAATGCTTTTTTTTGTTACTCGAAATCATAACTTGAGGAGATCACTCACTCGTGGTGACAATAAACAAGTTTCTGTTATTTTAACTTTACTTTACGACAATTACATAAATGCCCTTGCAGCACAAACAAAGAAAAAGCAAAGAAAATAGCGAGGTTAGGAAATAATACCCCCCCCCCCCCCTAAACCCCCCTCCCCCCGTGGGGATACCGTGGGGGGGGGGGGGGGTTGTCTTTTGTATAAATAGTTCCCCCACCTTCTGGATTTTCTGTGCTTGTAACTTCCTCTAATCTGTCACTCTCTTTGACTCTGCCTTTTCCCTTTTCCCTTTGCTTACTGTCTTTCTGCCTTTACCGGTAAAAAAAGTTCTCCTGCCTTTTTTCACGAAACACTTTCGAAAACATTTCCTCCTCCAGCCGAGATCGGACTTGCTGGGCCTAGCTATTTCTTAGTTAAGGCGCATAACGGCAGCACGACGCATCTGCGCTCATAATCGACAGGAAACTGTCTGAGCGATCAAAGAAGAAGAAGAAGAAGAAGAGAAGGAATGATACAGGCGGATGATTTGAATGAGGTTCAGGCGTCGGGAGACCGTGCAATGTCGGTTTGGGTCTCTAAATGCTGTGACAGATGTTTATAATAATAATAAATATTGGGGCCCCTTCTGTCGTCCCTTTCGTATTGTCACAAGTTTTGTTGAAAACTGTCGCTTTGACAGAGACAGTGAAAGGACGAAGAGAGCTGAATTGTGTCATACGTTTGTCCCTCTCTTCAATGATTTTGGGCCATTCTCCTGCTTTAAAAAAAAAAAAAGTCTTCCAAATATATTTTCTCTTATGAGATCCTCTGAAATCGGAATGCATCGGCTGTACGCAGCGGGGAGACCAGTGAAAACTGAAAACCGGACACATTATTATGGCCATATGGCCCGGGAACGACAACGCCATTGTGTATCTATACCAGACACGTTTACCCCCTACACAAGTCTTGAGTAGTCTGGATGGCTGAAATGAGTAGTTTGGGCTCAAAATGTGTAGTTTTATTCATTAAACCATCAAACGATGTTCACTGAAAATGAGTAATTAGAGCATGATTATTTTCAATTTTGAAGAGTAGTAGAGGTCCAAATTGAGTAGAATACTACTCGAAAAGAGTAGAGTAAACAGGTCTGCTACCCCCAGATCAATCAATATAGCTGGCCCCTTATACACTGTCAGACATTAGACAGACAGACAGAGACACAGAGACAGACAGACAGACGGACAGAGAGGAGGAGGAGCAGTCTTGCACTTGACTCCGGACTCTGAAAGACTTATAGCACTGAGGTCCTTTCTGGAGGCCTTCCTTACCACTTGTATATCTCTCAACCAGGCAATTAGCCCTCTCTCTCTCTCTCGAGGGCCACCAGCCACACTGCATACGATGCGATTGTGATCCGATTGTGACGATGCCTGCGAGTCACGCATGATTCACTCTGAAAGACTTAGAGCACTGAGGTCCTTTCTGGAGGCCTTCCTCACCACTTGTATATCTCAACCAGGCAATTAGCCCTCTCTCTCTATCTCTCTCTCTGCATACGATGTGATTGTGATCCGATTGTGACGATGCCTGCGAGTCACGCATGATTCACGCGAAAATATGCACACAATGTTGCGAATTAGCACGCCTTCCACACTCCTACTTAACCATGGACACACACACAACACACACACACCACACACACACACACACACACACACACTACACACACACACACACACACACACACACACACACACACACACACACACACACACACACACACACACACACACACGCACACACGCACGCACGCTCTTACTACGCTCACAAAACACCTGGCCACGTGTATTCTACTCTCAGTCACCTTCCGCCTGATGTCTGAGATCGTAGCTTCTTCTTCTTCTTCTTCTTCTTCTGCGTTCCCAGGTCGTATGGCCAAAATGGCTAAGGTACGTATGTGTCCGGTTTTCAGTTTTCACTGGTCCACCCCCACCCCGCTAGCGTACGGCCAACACATTCCGATTTCCGAGGAGCTCAAAGGAGAAAACTTTGGGGGGGGATTTGTTTTTAGAAAAAAAAAGGGCAGGAGATGATGTAGAAAGATAGTAGATGATGATAGAAAGCAAAGGGAAAAGGTAGAGTCAAAGAGCGTGGCAGATTACAGGAAGTTACAAGCACAGAACTTCCAGATGCTGAGGGGAACTATATTTACGAAAGACCCCCCTCCCCGGTATCCCCACGGGGAGATGGTGACCCGATTGTGACGATGTCTGTGAGGTCATGATTCACGTGAAATACTTCCGTCTGAAAATGATTCTAGTATTTTCGCTCAGCCACTATGTATACTCATGTCAGACAACCAAAACACGAATCAAATCAAATCAAATGTCTGATACAAAACCAAACAAAATTACTGATATTTCATCAGATTCGTGTACGGGGGACTACAAATATTATTAGTGAACATAACTAGTAGGATTTTCATCAGATTTATTTAGACCGTAGAATTCCACGAGAATAATTGATGCCCCAAAATGTCAAAAATCCGATCGCACTGAGATCGAATCGTATGCAGTGTGGCTGTCCCTTCAGTCTCAACCTTCTCTCTTTTTTTTTGCTCTCCCCTCCCCCCTACTTCTCTCAACCGTTTAATCAATTATGCCTCTTTACGAATAAAATGTGGTTTAGATGCAGATTCAACACACACACACACACACACACGCACACACACACACAAACCACACACACACACACAGCCCACACACACACCACATAACACACACCCCTTCAATCAACGTCTTGTTAATTACGGTGGGGGGGTTTCATTTCAGTGACTTGCCTTTATATTCTGCTATTAGCAATGGAAATTAACTTTAAATATAAAAAAGTGAAGAGGTATGTGTTCAATCTGTAGCAAGAAAGGCAAGAACTGAAAAAGAACAAAACCGGAAAGAACAGAGAAAATGGGGGAGGGGGGGGGGGGGGGGGGGCGTTGTTGCTAAACTGTATGAAGATGTTTTGGGGGGAAAAGGCAGGAGATTGGGCCAATAAGTTAGAAAGATAGAAGATGAAAGAAAGCAAAGGGAAAAGGCAGAGCCAAGTGAAGTAGAGTGGCAGATTAGAGGAAGTTACAAGCACAGAACTTCCAGAAGGTGGAGGAACTATTTTTACGAAAGTCCCCCTACCCCTGGCATCGCCACGGGGAGAGACTCGTGGAGGTGGGCCGGGGTCGTCCAGCTCCCCGTATGGAAGCACGAGGCATCCACCCATTGCTCCAGAGCATGTTCAAAATAATTGTCAGACGATGTTGAGTTGTGACTTCTTCTTCTTCTTCGATCGCTAAGACAGTTTCTTGTCAATTATGAGTGCAGACGCGTCATGCTGCCGCTATGCGCCTAACCAAGAAATAGTTAGGCCCAGCAAGTCCGACTTCGGCCGGAGGAAATCTTTTTAAAGTGTTTCTTGAAAAAAGGCAGGAGAATGGTAAGGCAGAAAGATAGTAGATGACAGTAAGCAAAAGGGAAAAGGCAGAGTCAAAGAGAGTGACAGATTAGAGGCAAATTACAAGCACAGAACTTCCAGAAGGTGGGGGGAACTATCTATGCAAAAAACCTCCCCTCTTCCCCCCCCTCCCCCCCTCTCTCACACTCCCCCCCGGTATCCGTATCCCCACGGGGGGAGGGGTAACATTATCGATTATACTTTCCACACTCCTTCCAGGACTCGATAGATTAGAGGAGTGTTACAAGCACATAACTTCCAGAAGTGTGGGGGAACTATTTATACTACAAAAAAACAGGTATCTCCCACGGGGGGGAAATTGTGACGTATGGCATACTTTCCACACTCCTTCCAGGACTCCACCACGCTCTTCGCTCTTACTTCGCTTACGAAGACATGATTGCCACGCCCATACTGATCTCAGCCACCTTCTGTCTGATGCAGGCCTTTCTGTCTGTGCAGCTTCTTCTTCTTCTCGTCGATGGCTCAGACACAGCGCAGATGCATCATGCTGCTCCGTTTCTAGAACTAAAGGCAGGAGGGAGAAGTGGACCAGTTAATTTCAATAAGCAGAACGATAGCTAGTAGATGACAGTAAGCAAATGGGAAAAGGCAGAGTCAAAGAGAGTGATAGATTAAAGGAAGCTACAAGCACAAAACTTCCAGAAGGTGGGGGAACTATGTGTACAAAAGACACCGGCAGCCACACCGCTGTCCCCACAGGGGGGAGTGAGATCGTAGCGAGGTCGTGGCCTATGTGTGGCAGGTTCTTTTTACATTACAGATCCTGGCTTAGCTCAAACAAATTGAGAACCGGACACACGCCATGTATGATACCCACTAATAATCATAGGTCCACCCATACCCGGGGATTCAAGAAAAAAAGCAAAGAAACCACTCACATAAACGAAAAAAACAACACACACACACAAACATCTTTCGGACGGGACGATAAACCGAGGTCTCCCGTGTGGCCCATGCTAGTTAGACACTACGTTAAAAAACGAGTGGGTTGGTGTTTTTTTTTAAAAAAAGTTGTCATTTGTGTCAAAATTACCCCACCCCCTCCCCCATCCCCATCCCTTTTTCTTTCCTCATCCGTCACTACAAAAATCTCAAAATCGCCACGCCAAAAAATAGAAATTAAAAATGGGGTGGGTCGACGCTCTCTCTGCCAGAGTGAGAGCAACCCGAATTTCACAGAGATACGTCCTCTATGACTATAAAATACCTAATACAATACAATAATACAATATCTAGAAGCTACAACTCGGTAGAAATTGAGAACCGGACACACGACATGTATGATACCGATTATCATGGCCACGATACTCGGATCAAGAAAAAACCCAAAGAAAACTATGACATAAAACAAACAAACACACACACTAAACAACAACGGACAATGCGCATTGGTGGGCAACTCTGCCAAAATGGAATAAAGCAAAGCCTAGTAAAGGCATGGGTTCCAGGACGGTCCATGCCTGTCCTGGGCATGTGTACAGGGCGCTCTTCTGCCCCATCGGAGCAATTCGGGGGGGGGGGGGGGGGCAAAAGTAAGAGAGGAGAGACAGACAGTCAGCCAGACAGACAGTTAAAATGATAGTAAAGAGACAGTTTAGAGTGGCTGGGATAAGCCTTGTGAACATTATTAGCAGTTGCCATTTGTAAAAGCGTCCAAGATATTACATGACGCGGTACAGTTCAAAACTCTCGCAAATTCGCTTGTGGTGGCTAATTTTTTTTTCTTGGGGTTTTTGTTGAGTGTATAATTTAAAAAAAACAACTGAAGTTTCAGTTTCTTGGAAAAATTAAAAATACGCAGGGATATCCTCCTATCCACAAGACTATCTCCTAATATAATAGACTCCCTGAGGCCATCATAAGACGCTTACTTGCTTTTAGACATTGCATGCCTTTCTATGTAAGGGCATTTAAATGAGCTGTTCATCCCTATATGAAGTCGCTCGTTTTGGATGAATATTGAAGGTCTTATGAAGAGGAGCGTTCCGCTGTAGGCGGAAATAGCGCAGTGTGAAAACATGAAAGTAGTAGGCATCCATTTGCACGCAGTGTTTCTCCTCTCAACGTCCAGAGTGCACTTCTACTTTCTGATGTGTTTGTTCTCTTGAATTCCCGGGCTTGTATCTACCAGGCGTTCTTGGGAGAACGGTCGCTTCTCGATCATGACGCGTTTTGGCCTGTCTAAAGGTCTCGTGAGCAGTGCGTAGTCCAGATTCCCGCCCTATAAAAACAATCCACACACTTAAACAAAAACCTCAGCTTGTTCTCTTAAAATTCAAAAATTCATGCACTCATTAATTTTTTTTGTCTTGAATTTCTCTAAGCGAAACGCATTTTGTTTATTATTACAGAAATCAAAGTATCCTCATATCTGCATAGCTCAGCTAGAATACTTTTCTGATTGATGCTACTTTCCTCAGATCTCTTAGTGACCAATAACATTGGAAAAAAACATTAGACTGCTAAAGACCGCATCCAGGAAAAGGCTGTCTGTATCAGCGGATTTCACCAGGTTTTACCCCGCATTATAGCTGGTGAAAAAAAAGAAAAATCGCTCGTTTTTATCAGTCTGACTCGGCTCATTATAAATTGCGCCTCGCCCCCATAATTTCATGCACTGAAACATTGCATTTAAAAAGAGCAGCCTCCACAAGCCTCAATCTGAAAGTTGGGAACTTCTGTTAGTGTGTGCGGTGCAACTCACATCTACCGCAGAAAAATTCCAAGGGACTTAGATCATGGTGGGTGTGTTGCGTCAAGTCAGGTTATAATTCAGGACTAGGTTGTTATTCCATCTCTTCATAATCATGCGCAGACCCTAATATACATTATTTTGTAGTCATCGATTCAAATATAATAAGTCTTAAATATAGCACAAATTACTATTATCAGTGTCACTATTGGTACCCGGGAGATCGAAAGAAGAAGAAGAGAAAAGTAAGACCAAGAAGTATAGAACAAGATCGTGAATGGCATTCCTTTCACACCAAATAATACTCGCGGTTTTCAAACTTTGTAAGCGTGATTGTTATATATAGGTGTTTTTTTTCATCACTCTGCACTCGTGGCCTCTTAGCAACGCAGTCTGAACGTGGAAAGGGTCTTTCGGATGGAGACGATAAACTGACGTCCCGTGTGACTTCCATATAGGACGAGCATTACATTACTTTCACCGCCAACTATATTTCAATCCAAAAAATTCCCATGAAATGTACCTGGGATATAGTAGAAGGCTAGAATCCAACTGGCAGTATTGTGAATTTCTCTGTGATATATATATTATTATATTATAATATAATTATAAAAGAAAGGTCTAGTCCTTAACATTGCCCATAAACTAAAAACTAATACGGGTCTTTGGATGAACAGTACCCGTCAGATTTGATGCCTTTTATTGGACATAGGTGTTATAATGCTACTGTGGTGCTTAAAATTGCGGACTGTTTGGCTTGGTGAAAGGGTTAGTACCGCATGGAAAACGAAAAAAGTTGTCATTATTGGTCAAAATTACTCGACCCCCACCCCCCCCCCACCGCCCTCGCCCCCCCCCCCCTGCTCCCCACACCGCCACCTCCCCCTCCCCCCTCCCCCCCCCCCCCCCCCCCCCCCCACCCCCCCCCCCCCCCCCCCCCCCCCACCCCCCCCACCACCCCCCCCGCACCCTTATACTCAATTCAGTCAAAAAAATCGAGTGCCAAATAAACAAAAAAGAGCGGCGCGCCTGAAAGCTGCAGACGCGGCCTCGCCCGGTATGTATGCCGAGCCCGAATAGAATTTCACAGAGTAGCGGGCTCTCTTTCGTGACTATATAAGTAGCTGGCGCCGTAAGAACACCAACATATTCTGCAGTACGGCGTCGCCTAGGGTCTTCTGATTCGATTGGACTGCTAATCTCATCAAAAAATTAATTCAAAATAACTTATTAACGAGTATACAGTGAAGCAATGATTGGACCAGAAGAAGAAAAAGAAGGAGGGCGAGAATGTGGACACTCAAAAGAATAAAATGAAACAGGTCAATAAACCTTGGTGTCTTCTTTGGCTCTGGTGTCGCTGGCTAATACAAAGCATCTGTTTTGCTTTCGATTCTTTTCTTCTTATGTTTTTTCTCACACCTACCATGCCTGCCGTGAGTTCACACCGACTGGCTGTGCGTTGTGTACACATTTTGGTCCGCTGTCACCCATGGTTGTTTGGTTGCTTGAAGGGGGGGGGGGGGGGTGTGTGGGGGGGGGAGTGGGGGGGGTTGGGGGGGGGGGGGGGGGGGGGGGGGGGGGGGGGGAGAGAGAGAGAGAGAAGAGAGTAGAAGTGAGAGAGAGAGAGAGAGAGAGAAAAAGAGGAGAAGAGGAGAGAAGAGGG
>CM065702.1:38572351-38574808 GCA_017654935.2 Phymorhynchus buccinoides | reverse complement strand
GGGGGGGGGAGGGAAAAAAAAGGAAAGGTGGGAAGGAAGAAAGAGAGTAGAGGAAAGAAAGAAGGGAAAAGAAGAAGGAAGAGGGGAAAGAAGGGAGAGGAAAAAGAAAGGGAAAAGAAGGTGGGGGGAAGAGTATATGAAAAAAAAAAAGAAAAAAGAAAAAAAAAAAAAAAAGGTAGAAAAGGGGGGAGGGGGTATGAAGCGAATATTAAACACTAATTAAAGGACCGTAGATTAGGGAAAAATTACAAGCACATAATTACAGAAGGTGGGGGAACTAGTTAACTACAAAAACAGGTATTAACAATGGGGAAATTGTGAAGAGGGCATACTTTACACACTCCTTCCAGGAAGCCACCACGCTCTAATTCGCTTACGAAGCATGGCCAAGCCCATACGGATCTAAGCCTAACTTATGTCTGAGCAAGCTTCTTCTTATTCATTCGATGGCTCAGACAGCGCAATTCTCATGCTGCCGTTTCTAAAATAAAGGCAGGACAGAAAAGAGTGGACCAGTTGAAAGCAGAAGATACTAGTAATACAGTAAGCCAAGGGAAAGGCAGAGTCAAAGGAGTGATAGATTAAAAGGAAGCTACAAGCACAAACGTCAAGAAGGTTGGGGAAATATGTTGGACAAAAGAACCCACCCCTGTCCCCCGGGGAGTGAGAGATCGTACGGGTCGTGCCTATGTGTGCAGTGTCTTTTTTTAACATTCAGATCCTGCTTAGCTCAACCAATTGAGAACCGGCACCGTCCATGTATGATACCCACTAATAATCACGGCCCACAATACCCGGATATCAAGAAATAAAAAAAGACACACACACACACATAAAAAAAAACAAACACACACAAGACAAACAGTCTTTCGGACGGGACGATACGATTAAAACCGAGAGCCTGGGTCCCGTGTGCCCATGAAATTAGCACACGTTAAAACGAAGTGAGTTGGTGGTGTTTTTTAAAAGGCTTGTCATTTGGGTCAAAATTTACCCCCACCCCCAAACCCCCATCCCCTCTTCCTTCCTCATCCGTCACATCAAAATTCGCCCAAGCCCAAAAAAATCAGAACATTAAAAAGGCGTGTGGGTGGTGGGCGTACGCTCTCTCCAGGTGAGATAGCAACCCGAACCTCACCCAGAGAAGCCTCTACTATGACTATAAAGTACCTAATACCTATATAATAATAAAAATATCTAGAGGCTACCACCTCGGTAGAAATTGAGAACCGGACACACGACATGTATGATACCGATTATCATGGCCACGATACTCGGATCAAGAAAAAACCCAAAGAAAACTATAACACAAAACAAAACAATACACACACACACACAAACCGGGACAAGCGCACCTATGGGTGCAACTATACAAAAATGGAAAAAACAAACATGAAGAGGCTAGGGGGTCCAAGGGACCCATGCGCCCTGGCAGGGCGTCAGGCGCTCTCTGTCCCCACGGACCATTCAGGGGGGGGCGGGGTTCTACTTCACCCCTACTCCTCTGCCCCATCGGACAATTCAGGGGGGGGGGGGGGGCAAAGTGGGGGCGGGGGGGCAAGTTAAGAGAGAGGGGGGGGGGGGGGGCAAGTTAAGAGAGACATAACGAGACAGACAGACAGACAGACAGTTAAAATGATAGACAGACAGTTTGAGTCTGATAAGCCTTGTAAAATTATTACATTGCCTTTGTAAACTTCCAAGATAGAACTACTATACTAAGTTCAAAACGCCCCAAATCGCTTGTGGTCAATTTTTTTTTTTTTTTTTTTTTGATTTTTTTATAATTTAAAAAAAAAACTGAAGTTCAGTTTCTGGTCAGATTAAAAATACAGTGGAACCTCCTTCACAGTAGACCTCCCATTATATGGGACTCCCTCAAACATAAGACCTACTTCTCTGAGACAATGCCCTTTTTTGTAAGCCATTAAATGGACTTCTCACTTATAAGACCCCTCATTTTGGCCTGATATTTGCGATGGTCTTATAATGGAGGTTCCACTGTACGGAAATCAGTGTGAAAAATGAAAGAATCAAGTTTACTCGATTAGCACCGCATGCAAGCGTTTCTCTCTCCACTCCAGAGTGCACCTCACTTCTGGTGTGTTTCTTCTTGGAATTCCCGGCTTTGTTCCACCAGGCGTTTCCTGGAGACGTCCGCTCTCATCCTGCCGTTTGGCCAGGTCCTAAAAAGGCAGTCAATGTCCAGTTCCCGCTAAAGAAAAACACACACACAAACAAAAACCAGCTTAAAATTAAATTTCATCACATCATAATTTTTTTTTTTTTTTAATTTCTAAGGAAACCATTTTTTTTATTACAAAAATCAAAGTATCTCATATCCATAGAGCAAGAATATTTTTCAGTTTGATGCATATTCCTCAGATCTCTTACAAAACATTGAAACATTAAACCTTAAAGACCCACCAGATCAACCCATGTCTAAACTGTACGGGG
>CM065702.1:38564851-38567351 GCA_017654935.2 Phymorhynchus buccinoides | reverse complement strand
TGGCACCATATGGTTACTGTATGGTTGTTCACTATAGTCAAATTGTTATATCAACTTTTAACAACTTATTTATCCCGAACATCGTCATCACCCACATGTTTCACCCTATTCTCAGTTTGATTACTCCGATAAAGGGTAAGTGACCTCCGACAGGACATCATGAACATCATCATCAACATTCGTCTCGGTACTTGAGGGCTATGTCTCAGAGTGTACATCTCCTGTGCTGGCTAATACAAAGCATGTATTTTTGTGTCACCAACGCAATAGGCACAGCCGCTTTGAATTCCCTTGGTTGTAGTGTAACCAATGCACGTAACAGACTATCGCGTTACTGGGGGGGTGTGGGGGTGTGGGGGGGGTGAGGGAGGGGGGGGGGGTGTGTGACAAGAACGAAAAGGTGGGCATAACAGGCTAGGCGCTCCCTCCATGCATGATCGCCCATTTTAAACAGAACAAATTAACAAAAGACACTGAAACCAAACTGAAGAGAGGGAGTACAAACAGATAGAGAGGCAGAGACTGAGTGAGACAGAACTCCCCGTGGGGATACCGGGGGGGGGGGGGGGGTGTCTTTCGTACAAATAGTTCCCCCACCTTCTGGAAGTTCTGTGCTTGTAACTTCCTCTAATCTGCCACCATCTTTGAGTCTTCCTTTTCCCTTTGCTTTCTTCTATCATCTACTATCTTTCTGACTTATTGGCCCCATTCTCCTGCCTTTTTTTTTACCCACAAAAATATCGTCCAAATAATTTTTTCTCCTTTGAGCTCCTCCGAAATCGGAATGTGTCGGCTGTACGCTAGCGGGGAGGAGACCAGTGAGAACCGAAAACTGGACACATACGTACCGTACCTTACCCATTATGGCCATATGACCTGGGAACGCAGAAACAGAAGAAAAAGAACAAGAAGTGAGACAGAAAGAGACAAGAGTACGAGAGATAGAGAGGGGAGGGGACAGGAGACAAAAACACAGACAGACAGAGAGCACCATTGCATTCATTTCATGTTTCATTTTGATGTCCCGTCCCATCCCCTTATCCAACAACCCCTTCTCCACCCACCCCCTCCCCCTCGTTAGCTTCTATCTAGTCTATCTCCACACACACACACACACACATACACACCCTTACCCCCCAATTCCTTCCACAATAAAAGGAGCATTCAACTCTCTTAGGGTCGGTGTACACCTCGTGTCCTGGCTAATAATACAAAGCATGTGTTTTGTGTCAGTCTGCGTATTTTTCACACCTGCTGCCGTGTCATTCGCACCGACTGGCGTGCGTTGTGTACGCATTTGGTCCGCTCTCGCCCATGTTGTTTGGGTCTTGGGGGAAGGGAGACCAAAAGAAGCAGACCTGCTTGTGTGCATAACCTGTCAGCGAGTCAAAAGCAACAAGGCGTGTGCTACCTTTCACACGATTGTCAAACATGCTGGGTCCTCGGTAGAACACAGATGGACACCGAGCATTAGAAAACACTACAAAACTTTTTTCCACGCCGATTGACTCCCATCCCCCTAAAAAAACGCCATAACTTTCCTCTTCCCTACCCCCACCCCCATCCCCACCACACACACACACACCCCGCCTCTACTATAAACCTTAGCATTCCAATGACGGTGGTGGACTGCTTCTTCTATCAACCCCTGCTAAACCCGATACCGATAGTGATAGGCAGGCCACTGACACAAAACACTGAGCCACCTACCCATCTTCGGAGCCCCCCTCCCCTTCCCCAATTCACCCCCCACTCCCATCCTCCCCCTGCAAATGGGTCCAGGCATAAAGTGATTTATTTGTTATTCGGGTCACGTTGATAGAACAAGCTTACGCAGCAAACCAAACGCAACGCGCTCTCTCTCTCTCTCTCTCTGTCTCTCCTACCCCCTCTCTCCTTCTCTCTCTACCCCCCTCTCCTATCTCTCTTTCAAATTACTCGCCTAGCTTATCCACTATTTCACACACTCCCACCCCCACCTTCGTTCGTTCGGTCGGTCTCTCTCGTCCCCCCCCCCCCCCCCCCCCACCACCCCCACCTCCACCCGTTTACTCATTAAAAAAAATAATAATAATAAAGCCTCATTACAGAAGACTCTCTCTCTCTCTCTCTCTCTGAGCCACAATACATAAAAGTCTCTCTCTCTCTCTCTCTCTCTCTCTCTCTCTCTCTCTCTCTCTCTCTCTCTCTCTCTCTCTCTCTCTCCCTTATTATTTTCTTCTAGACAATAGTCTCCGATTCACTTGGTAGAAACACTATCCCCTGTGTAGCTATTATCTTCGACTTGACTTACGTGGTATTCGTCGAAGGTTTTACCCCCCAAAACCAGAGATCATGTGTCTAGTAGTAGTAGTAGTAGTGTAGAGATTGGCCACAATCACCATCAGTGTCCCCATATCACCCCCACCCCCGCTATTCCAACCCCCACTCCATCCCCACCCCTAAAAACCAAAACCTATTTAACCCTATGATACCAAAGCTTTGGTTTCTGGCAAAGATG
>CM065702.1:38557351-38559851 GCA_017654935.2 Phymorhynchus buccinoides | reverse complement strand
TAAGGAGAAGGAGCTTGCAATTAAGCTTGTTACATATCAAGTTAACATGTGGAAAACAAAATGAACAAAAACGGATAAAAATACGAACAGAGCGTTGCCTACACAAACAACAAAGCACACTGTAAAGTAATGCGGTAGTTGTGTACTGACAGTGCTCACTCTACAATGTTTGGTCCAAACAGGTGTTTATGGGTCGCATAATTTATACATAGATGAAACGTTGTGACAGAGACTCGTTCTTTAGGGCCTGAATATAACTAATTGATTGCACAATGCGGTTTAATCTTCATTGACGAACAGATTTATATCGTACCTAAAGTTTTTTCTAGCAATATATTCTTCAATATGATACCTGCATTTCAACATTCTTAGATATCCTTGTAACTCCGGAACCCGCTTGTTAAGTTTACATTTGTACAAGAACTGTTTGGCATATAGTATTATGAAGTATACAATCTTATCAATATGTACATTTTTGTCATGACCAAATAATATTAGAATAGGTGTCAAATACATATTTTGCGCATTTAAACATTTCTCATTCATTAAATCGACCAACCCTTTCCAAAAGCGTTGGACAACAGCACATTGCCAGAACATATGAATAATATTATCCTTCGAAATATTACAAAAATTACAATGGTCATTTTCAGTCACACCCATTTTTTGTAGTATAACATTCGTACCTATGCATCTGTGTATTATTTTCATTTGAAAACGATCAATTTCTTGTCCCATCTCCGCCCCCAATCTCCCCTACTACCCCAATTTTCCCCTATATCTAATTCAGGAGTATCTTTTTTCGTCTCATCTGATGTTGGTTGGGGTCAACTGTGGCAAATTCGTCCTAAACTAACCTCGCCCTGCCCTGCCCTGCCCTGCCCTGCCCTGCCCTGCCCTGCCCTGCCCTGCCCTGCCCTGCCCTTCCCTTCAAATTATTCACGAGACAAAACAAAACTACTGGATATTTGCTATATTTGCTGTTTTCTGTTTTCTGGTTTCAGTTTGTTGATAAAGGCGCATTCGCCGAAATATCCAGTACTTTTTCTTTGTCTCTTGTGAATAAAATACAACGTCACTTTACACTATCTTGTCGTGTAGTTGTTTGTTTGTTGTATGTTCCAGAGACGTTGCAGTCAGTTTCAGTTGTTGTTTTTTGACAGAGACTGAAACAACAAGTGCAACGCCGAGCGGCTGCAAAGTCCCCTCGCAGCATCGCCGAGCTACTCCGAAATCGGAATGTGTCGTGTGTACAAACGCATCAAAACAGCACGTAACTACATAAAAACGCATGAAAGCAGCACGTAACTGAATAGATTTATATATATAGCCTTGGGGTTCGGACCCGTGATTTGAGCGCACGTCATGCGCACACGCGCGCACAGAAAAATTCATGACCATTCATCAAGAAATGTGAAAAAAACCGCATTGAAATACATGCAAAACTTCGCGAGATATTAGCGATTATGTGTTTCGGGGTTTGAACCCCGTACCTGGCGCGACCTTGACCTTAATGTAAAACTAAATACATCAGTGGATAGCTTGCATCTTGGCAAACTAGTATACCAAATTTGATGATGATAGACTGAATAGATTTTGAGAAAAACGGACGAATAGCCGGATGGAGGCACGCCGGACGCCGCCGAACGGACGCCGCCGGACGGACCAGGACAAAAACAATAGTTCCCCGAACCTTCGGCTCGGGGACTAAAGATTAAGATTAAGATTAAAATTATAGCCCCGTCGACAACAAAGGCCATGTCAGGGCTGTCACCACGTTAAATCTTACCACGTAGTAACCCCCCCAAAAAGAAGCAATGAGTCAAAGAAAGAAAAGCAAAGAGAGACAGACAGTGAGAAAGAAAGAAAGACGGAGAGAGACTGATCGACCGAGAGAAAGACAAAGACAAACAAAGACACACAGACAGACAGAGATAGGGGAAGAGAGACAGGGAGACACGGCAACAAAAGAAAAGAGACCTAGAGACAGAGGAACAGAGAGAGACAAAGACAAAGGAACAGAGAGAGACAAAGACAGAAACGGAGAGACGAAGAGACACAAAAACCAGAGACAGAGACAAAATACGGTGACAGAGAGAGAGAGAAACAAAGGACAATCAATATTCCTTCACAGTGGCTTTGACCTTCCGTGTCTTTCACTTTCAGTAACTGGCTTGACCCCTGGATTCACACTGGTCAAGATCACACAAAGGTGTGTTGTTACATATTCCCATGATGGGGAGAGGGAGGGGGGGGGGGTTCTCCCTGATTCTGACTGGATATTCTTTGCTCGCTCACGCGGGTTTTTTGTGTCTTTTTTTTTTTATTAACATTAAGTTAACATTGGACTCGAGGGGTTTTTTTTGGGGGGGAGAAAAGAAACGTGAGAGCGAGAGCTGTGGGATCATTTCAGAATAGGACATTTGCCGCGTGCCGGCGACCTTGAATTTCACTGAGTTGAATTTAGAGAGTTGAACTAGAAAGGTCAGCGTAACTCGGG
>CM065702.1:38452351-38542351 GCA_017654935.2 Phymorhynchus buccinoides | reverse complement strand
GGTTTTACTGCAACAGAAATGGTGAACGAAAAGGGGGGGAAGGACGCTTTTTATAATTTCAGCATACTTTTTTTAAAAAGTCTACAAGTTCAAATAGTTTCTCCTGTAATCGACTATCTAATGTTCCGGAATAATAACGATGATGTCAATGGACTATCTAAAGTATCATTGGATTTATGACAAAACTAATAACTTGATCAAAAAATGAGGCAGAAATATTAAAAGGGGATTTGCAGTGTAACAGCAGAAGCCTGTCAGCTTTTAGGTAACAACACAGTGAGAGAGTGAGGGCAAAAACTAAAAGTAAAACCCATTGTTATTATAAGCATAATCAGTTCAAGACCATGGTGCATAACATGCTTTCTGTCAAAACAACTCTACACTGAGTGTCTGTCTCTCTCTCTCTCTCTCTCTCTCTCTCTCTCTCTCTCTCTCTCTCTCTCTCTCTCTCTCTCTCTCTCTCTCTCTCTCTCTCTCTCACACACACACACACCTACCAGTACACACACACACACAAACATTCTCTATCAGGCACACACACACACACACACACACACACACACACACACACACACACACACACACACACACACACACACACACACACACACACACACACACACGCACGCTATAGAGAAATAGTTGGTAAAGAGATTGAGAAAGACACACACAGAGACAGCCACACGGACAGAGAGAAAGAGAGCTAGAGACACAGAGCTAGAGACAGAGAGGGAGAGAGAGAGAGAGAGAGCAAGAGAGAGAGAGAGAGAGAGAGAGAGAGAGAGAGAGAGAGAGAGAGAGAGAGAGAGAGAGAGAGAGAGAGAGAGAGAGAGAGAGAGAGAGAGAGAGAGAGAGAGAGAGTTCAAACTTCATATCCTTTATTTTACAAGGACTAGCGCAACGCCTAGTACTGGCAATGCACCGTACTGGTAACGCCACGTACTGGTTTCGCCGCGTTTCTGAACCGATTTGCTTCCGGTTTGGCACACCGATAGTCACCGTCCCCGGTCATCTACCTACCAAATTTGAAGGCAATCGGTCCAGAAATACCGGAGATACGGGCGCCGAGAGGCCGGCGGATAAGCGTTTCGCGCATTTGCCGAACCGCGCAAATGACACGGCCGCCTCGGTTGCCGTTGCCATCACCCCGTTAGGGCTCACAGCAAATTTGAAGCGATTCGGTCAAAAAACGGCGGAGTTATAAGGCCCGTTTTGTGTTTCAGACAGACACACACACTTGGCTTTTTACTATATGATAAGAATTTAGGCTGGGCCTAGTCTAGGGGGGGGGGGAGAGAGAGAGAGAGAGAGAGAGAGAGAGAGAGAGAGAGAGAGAGAGAGAGAGAGAGAGAGAGAGAGAGAGAGAGAGAGAGAGAGAGAGAGAGAATTCAAACTTCAAATACTTTATTTTACAAGGATAAGAATTTAGGCTGGGCCTAGTCTAGGAGAGAGAGAGAGAGAGAGAGAGAGAGAGAGAGAGAGAGAGAGAGAGAGAGAGAGAGAGAGAGAGAGAGAGAGAGAGAGAGAGAAACAGAGAGACAGAGACAGACACACAGTGACAAAAACAAGAGAGTGGGTTCTTCTAGTGACACACTGACACTGATCTAAGCCAGATGCGTACAACATTGTGCAAGATCACTGTATGAATGTTTGTGAGTCTGTGGAACTGGGAAAAGACTAAGGCCGGGTTCACATTAGACCCGTATGTTCCATACGGAAAACCCCTAAATAAGTGGAAGAAAGAAGGACAAAAGTATAAGCATATAATAGGGGAAATTCGGACACGTGCGCAAATCGTTTTCCTTCTTTGTTTCACTTATTTAAGGATTGTGCACGGGTTTCCGCATGGAATATCCGCTTATGTGTGTACATAGCCTATTACTATGACATTTTGCATTTAGTGCAGTCGTGTGAGACCTGGTGTGCTTTCACAATTAATTACGAAACATTTCTGTTTTACAACAACAACAAAAAGACCATCTTCACAGTAAGGAAGATTTTTTTTCAAATGCCAATTGGTTGCAAGATAAAAAAATAAAAATAAAAATCTGCATTCAAGAACTCAAAGGTGCTTATTCTAAATCAGGAACGGCTTGAGAGTTGCATCTTTAAAATGTCAACACGAAATTAATTAATAGTTCCACAAAATATCGAAAACACCCACACACCCCACCCCTTAACATTTCTTAGTTAATTTCCTTATGACCTTCACTTCCAATCATTTAAATATCACATTCTGGAAGTTGCCTAATGAGTGGCACACACATTGATAATGCCACATCAATACCCCAGCGTTGAGGTATCACTATGTAACTAAAGGTACATGTATTTAAAGGTTAACATACATTGATCGTCATCACCGCAGATCTTTCGCCTTCAACAAAAGAACGCCAGCCAAATGTTGAAAGGTCAAATCATTTCCAGAACTTGGGTTTACATTTTCTTTAATTAACTTAAGGTGAACGACTCAATGAATGAAACCGCATCTTTGTCACAGCTTAGGCTTGTGAAAATCATAACGCAAAGGCGTTTCAAGAACGGGTTGCGAAATGCTGAAATCAAGTGGGTTTTTTGCAAGAAAGTAAGACATTTTTATGACACTGCCTGACTGATCATCATTTGAATCAGGAAATGTGAATCAAACTTCCATAGATCTTTAGTTCTAAGAAAAGAATATGTGCAATCACTGCAATGGTGTGTTTGTTTTAATGAAGATGAAACACACACACACACACACACACACACACACAGTCACACACACACACACACACACAGTGACACACAGTGACACACACAGTGACACACACACACACACACAGAGTGACACACACACACACACACACACACACACACACACACACACACACACACACACACACACACACACACAACTGCACACACATAGTCCTAAACTTTACCATCAAGACAACAACAAAAAAGAAAGATAACTAAGACAATAAAAAAAACAATACTTTAACCCTTTCACCGCCAGCCATCTTTGAGCCAAAATTTTCCATTAAACTTACTATGAAAATATTTCGCCTGCAATAGTGTGGGGTTTCTGGGTGACACATTTAGAACGGGGCCAATCGTTACTGCGCACATTTAGGAACACAGTATCATTGAATAACAGACCCTGCAGGGCTTCCAATCGTCCCGCAAAACAAGAGGTCCCAGGGACTCCTTCACTTACATTATAGAGGGTCCTAGAGGCGGGATAGAGGGTCCCAGTGGCACAGAGAAAAAGATTTTGTCTAGTGCATACCTGGGACCCCCGGCACATTCTTTTAGAGGGTTCTGTAGAATCTTAGTGCTTCATAGACCCCCAAATGGGGGTCTCTGGGAGCCCTACCCTGCTTTCAAGAGTTTGAATGACATGGGTGTTAATTCATTGTGGTGCTAACATGCAACATTGGCGGTGAAAGGGTTCAAATGCAATTGGACATACACACAGGCAAAACGACAGAAACATGCACTACAATGGAGAACTCATGCCAAAGCGAAGCCCCACCAAAGTCATCATTAAAAACTCGGGGCAGCGATCCAGAGGGAAATAAAACAGACAGGACATGGCGACAAAAACCAATGGACTCCCCCCCCCCCCCACCCCAAAACCACAAATGCCCTTAGCAGGAGATATTGCAGCAGTGGAGTCCAACCACGACGTGCAACGGCCGATCACCCACCCCTCTGTGGACTTCAACACACAAAACAAATTATAGAACGAGAAACTAGAAAGTGAGCCAAATGAGAGTACTCCCAGTGTGGGCATATTATTAAATAGCATAATCAATTGGTGTTTTGGGGTTTTTTTAATAAAGAGAGATGGGCATTACAGTATTTAAAAAAATAAAAATAAAAAGAGAGTACTTCCAGTATTCTTTTCATGATGAGAGACAGAGACAGAGACTGAGAGAGTGCTCCCAGTGTTCTTTTTAAGATGAGAGTCACAGAGACAGAGACAGAAAAATAGACGCATTGTTATTTGTTGCTGACCAACGGAAAAAACAATCCAGAGCTCCCAGGGACCCCCATTTGGGGTCTATGAAGCACTAAAATTCTAAAGGACCCTCTAAAAGAATGTGCAGGGGGTCCCAGGGATGCACTAGAAAAATTCTTTTCAACATTCGCAATGCCACTGGGACCCTCGATCCCGCCTCTAGGACCCTCTATACTGTAAGCGAAGGAGTCCCTGGGACCCCTTGTTTTGCGGGACGATTGGGAGCCATGCAATCTGCTCTAGAAGTGAGTGTAGTATTGGACTATTACTCAGTAATACCATTAGTATTACTAGTAAGCGCCACAGAAGTCACTTTGTGCCATGTGCACCACACACACATTGTGGGCCCTGACTAATAAATCAGTAAGTGTTTCACATGACATAGATCTCAAAGAAACTTAGTAAACACTTTCGTTAGTGTTTTTTGACGGCTGTTTACTACCGTAATCTAATGGGCACTTATTGGCAGGACATTGGAGGGGACCCCTTGTTTTGCGGGATGATTGGGAGCCCTGGGGTCCCAGGGACTCCTTCACTTACGGCATAGAGGGTCCTAGAGGCGGGATAGAAGGTCCCAGTGGCATTGCGAATGATAAAAAGAGTCTTTCTAGCGCATCCCTGGGACCCCCTTGCACATTCTTTTAGAGGGTCCTTTAGAATCTTAGTACTTCATACTAATCATAGACCCTCCAAAATGTGCGTCCCTGAGATCTGGTAGAAACTGGAACCAGATGTTCAGATACACGCACAAACAGCGAAACACAAGATGTTCACAATCGCGCGCGGACAGACAAGCCAAGCACACACACAGGCTCTCGTCAAATTGCAGCATGACAGTACTCTCATTCAGATTCTAAAAGTGAGAGTTCAAAAAGTCTGGCAAGCCAAGCCACTGTAGCGATCGGAAGATGGATGCCTCGTGATCAAATGTCCGGGCTCATCAATTTCTCATGAGGGACTCTCAATCCCGCAACAGCACCACCACCACCCCCCACCCCCAAAAGAGCGATCGGGTGCAAAACCTGCCCCCCTCCCCAACCCCCTCCGCCTATATCGATAAAATAAATCAATCACCCAGCAGAAGCTCCCTGGCGGCTTGGTCACTGGTGCCCGAGCGTGGTGGTGGCGGTGGTGGCTAGGGGTTCAATTCCGCTGATGAAAACCTATTGATTTCTCACTGCTGCTCCCATTTTCAAAGACAGTCCTCACACATCCCACACTCTTTACCATTGGCTCTTGTACTTTGTAATCTACTTTGAGAGAAAGTGAAACTCAAAAAAAAAAAAAAAAAAAAAAAAAAGATCTGGATCGTTTTACCTCACTCTGTTAATGTCAAACTGAAAAGAGAGTTCTAAATTAATTGCAACTTGAGGAAGGAAAGTGAGGGAAGGACAGGGGTTGGACTTGCAGTTCAGGATTGGTGGGGGGCCAGGGTGGGGGTGGGGAGAGGGGGGACAAGTTACATTTTTCCTCCAAGAATTAGAAAACGTCATGATGAGAAAAAATAAGAAAAGAAGGAAAGTTGATAAAAGTAAAAACTAAAATAGTTTTTACAAATGTATTTAATTGGAGTAATGTCACGCATTTAAGAAGTAGTAGTAGTAGACTAGTAGTAGTAGTAGTAGTAGTAGTAGTAGTAGTAGTAGTAGTAGTAGTAGTAGTAGTAGTAGTAGTAGTAGTAGTAGTAGTAGTAGTAGTACTGTAGTAGTAGGGCTAGGGACTAAATAAGCCGTCAATCTTTTTGGCAGTCCCATCGTATCATCAAACATGGATATATTTCCGGTCAAGGTGTAATACGGTTAATACATTATAAACTACTAATATTATAAGACTCTCTCCCTTTTAAGACCTACTTATCTGAGACATTGCCCTTCTTTGTAAGAAAAGTTCTAAAATTACCTCCCTTATACAACTCCCTCCCATTTGGGATGATTTTTTAAGGTCTTATAAGGGAGGCTCCACTGTGTAAGGACTGAAGAAAATCATTTTAATTATTGTGTAGGCTCTCATATTTTTGTCCCCACCTTCAGCAAAATGTCAACCAGTGAAAAAAGCATATTCATATAAATAAATAAAAATTATATTTCAGTAGTAAAGTCACTGAACCCAGCCTCCATCAAGGGAGAAAACTTAAAAGTTAAATCTAGTACAAGACTATTATTTATAAATACAAGAGTTTTTCCCCTTTGCTTGCACTTTTTGTTGGGGTGGGGGTGTGTGCATAGATTTCATGCCTCTTTTAGCTATGTGGTTACTGGTAGGGTGTGGGGTTACAAAAAATATCTCTCATCGATTCTCTGTGTTTGCAGGACAACTGGTTTTTTTTACAGAAATCTCTCTCTCTCTCGAGTCTCTCTCTCTCGAGTCTCTCTCTCTCGCTCTCTCTCTTGAGCTCTCTCTCTTGAGCTCTCCCTCTCTCTCTCTCTCTCTCTCTCTCTCTCTCTCTCACAAACACACACACTCACCGGAAGTGTGTCTGTACAAAACATTCACACCATTTAATATTATACTCAAAGAAGAAAGGAAGTGTGCTCAAAATAAAAACAATCACACTGTACACAACAAACATGTCATTGTCAGTACAAAAGAATACATGTGCACTCCATCCATACACCATGACCAAAAGAATCAAATATAATGTACAAAACACAGAGACTGATCTAAAACTAGTGCACACAAAAAAGAGAAGTCATGTGAATCACAACTTATGTGCAACAAGGTACAAAACACAAACACACACAAAGTAAAGACAACCATTGAAATTTTTAAATTGCGATGTATGACAAATAAGAAAATAAGAACACACTTCTAAGTAAAAGACAATAAAGGTGAAGTCAGAAAACACAATTGAGAAGGTTTACAAGAAATACAAACAATGTACATGACAGTCTTCTTCTTCTTCTTCTTCTCATTAATCAGCCTCCTTCATCAAATTGAAGATTCTGCCCATGTTGGAAGAAACACACACACACACACACACACACACACACACACACACACACACACACACACACACACACACACACAGACACACACACACACACACACAAAAGTCAAATACATTACATGTACAGTAAGTACACACCAAGCTAGTCTAGGCCTACTGGCAGCATTGATGTACACACATAAACTCTCTCATCATGGGGATGCACATAAGTATTTCTGCAGCCGTCAAGCTGACACAACACACAGCCACAGTATATATATATACCTAGCGATCTATCTCTGAAGCAGCAGCCAATGCCTGACTCCCATAAACCCAGTCAGATGGCTCCAGTAATCCTACACCGATCGGCGCCCCACTTCACCCAGCCTGCTCTGATTTTCTGCATCCAGCAGTTTTCTCCTACTACGAAGCGCCTGTTCCTTCCTTCCCTGACCCCATCCCTCTCCTTCCTCCGACACTCGACAGACTCCGTGTAGCCTATACGTGTGTAGTCTACTGATAGATGTCGGCCTGTCTCCTACTCGCAGTGACACTGCTTACCAAGTTTCCAACTCCCATCCAAGTCTATTAACTTACAAATGTATTAAATCAGGGAAACTCTCAAACATGCTATTACGCATAGACACTGGCGTGACCACTGTTGAAGCGAATTCAGACAAAGAACGCCGATCTAGTGAGATGGCCCCATCGATTATTGCTGATATTCGTCACAAGCTCAGAAAAAAATGGATCACACACACAGCCATCATCAACGAAAACAACGCAACAACACGGTTTCACACACAATAAGCATGCTCATGGAAAGGATTAGTATCATCTAGTTTGAATAAGATTTTCTCTTAAAGCTTACACACTTACCTGTAACTCTTGGAGATCAAAGTTTTTCCAAAAGTTACACATCGACTGCACATTCGCAGCCATCTTGCGAACGGGATCACCAAACCCAATTGATTGGTCACATGACCTCACTCGCTGGCATCAAAATAGCTCCCCTCCAACATCATCGGGCTAAAAAACGGTTTTGCGCTCCTCAGTAGTTTGTGTATTTATTTTAATCCCCAAAACATTTATGGCTATTGTTTTTAATTTATTAACAAAAATTGCCATTATTGTTTCAGTTCGCACACTTCACTCCTTCTCCATTTGAAATTGACAATTTCAGAGTTAGAGAGTACTCCAGGCACAAAATGGCGACTTACGGAGAAGAGTCCTGGCGCGACAAACTGAAAGTTCATCCTATTTGCCAACGTTTGAAAGACAGTTTCAGCAAACAGCTCCCACATCTGGCAGTTGGACACGCGAAGAGTCTGGTAGCAATCAAAAATGGAGACTTGTTTGTCTGGGACAGCTTTAACGCCAATATTGTCCACTGCAATTTGAAAAGTCTGGTTTCTGTTTCACAGCAGAAGAATGATGATTCCAGTTTCCGTTTTCAGGTTTGTAATAAAAATCATGAATTAATGTTAGATTGTATGAATTTGACTGTACGTTTTGTTGATTGTGCGGTTAAATCATAGACCGGTTACCATTAACCTGTGCGCTGATTACCTACGAATTTCGCCTTGAACCGGTGTGGCGTTCTCAAAATGGATTTGTTCTCAAAATGTCTGCTCATACATGTGCGAAATCGATTATGAGACAATATGACGTACCATCACATTTTTATCTTTTGTGTATTTGACACTAAATTGACCCTAAACCGATCCCTACCCCTATTCCTAACCCTACCCACAAAATATTTATTCAACATTGCAGGACTAATAATAGAAAATTTTATTTTACTAACAGTAGTAACTCAAAACTGGCGTCATTAGCTGTCCGCTTAGTAAAACTAGATCTAATTTTACCGATTTGTAACTGATGATATATCGGTGCATATTACACTGGTGGAAATAAAAACTTAACAGAAGAAACATTTTATCCTTTGTCTCTTTTCCTGTGTTGTTATTTTGTACCAGTACTAATAAGAAATGTTGAAAACGAACTGTTGAATTAACATACCCACTGACGTCGGAAGAAGTTCTTTAGACAACACTTACAACAGTGTGTGCAGGAAAACTAAACTCTAAATAGGTCGGAGTTTGGGGCGTTAAAAATAACTGCATGCAGGCGTTAGGGAAGGCTTATTGTAGATCTAGTGATTTGCGCTAACTCTGATTCGCTAAATTCCAAGAGAAAGCTTTAAATAAAGTCTTTTAAATGGAGGTTTGTCCAGGTATTCTCACCAAACACGTGCATTCCATATTCATTCGAAAGATCAATATCTTTTCTGCAAAGTTCAGTTAAAATAAATGCCTAGATCAATAGTGACCAATTTAGAGTTTCTGTCAAAGAGACCAAGCATGTAGGGTTTTTCGACGTTCTAGCAGAATGACGCAGCACGACGTCATGGCGAGTTGAGTCAAGTAAACAAAGGCAGTCGTTTTACAAAACGAACTGGATAACTGCCCTTAGAGCATCGACAGTCAAGTTAAACAGCTCTGTGGATAAAGTGGTGTCTGCTTGTTAGCTTAATGCAATATTTTTTGCATTGAAGTAAATGTTTATTGGAAAAAAACTACTTTATTATGCTCAGTCTGGCCAGCTAGCTAAAACCTTTGGTGACGATGTCGTGGCAGGGGTATGTGCTGAAAATCTACTTGGTTATTTAATGTTGAAGCCCAGAGCACATCTTCTTTGTATTATTTGAATAAGGGAAAGGCTTAAGAGCCGGGATGCCATATTTCTTATTAATGATAACTTTCATGTTATCCAGAAATATCAGTTTCTTGTGATCAGTGATCAATTTATTGTTTCACAGATGAAGACCCAGATCTAGATCTCGTAGCTTGTGATTATTTACGCTTATATATAGTAGATCTAGGTATAATAGATCTATCTGCAATTTTTCTCTTCGCATGGGCATTATACTGAACAGGTTTATAACGCGCGCGCGTGTGTGGATGTGTGTGCGTGCACGCGCATGTGTTTGTGTAAGTGTGTGTGCATGCTTGCGTGCATGTTCATGCGTGTGTATATGTGTTTGCCAGGGCCAGACAGACCGATAGAGACAGAGTATGTGTAGACCTGTGTGTACATGGGAAAGGCCTACACATACTCTGTCTCATGATGGGTGGTGCCGGTGGCAATGAGAGTGCTGTGCGCGAGCTTGTTAAAGAGACCGGTAGACAGACTCTCTCTCTCTCTCTCTCTCTCTCTCTCTCTCTCTCTCTCTCTCTCTCTCTCTCTCTCTCTCTCTCTCTCTCTCTCTCTCTCTCTCTCTCTCTCTCTCTCTCTCTCTGTATGTGTGTGTGTGTGTGTGAGAGAGAGAGAGAGAGAGAGAGAGAGAGAGAGTGTGTGTGTGCGTGTGCGTGCGCGCGCGCGTATGTGTGTGAGTGCGTGCGTGACTGTGCGTGTGTTTGCATGTGCGTGTTGTTCTTGTCCTTCAGGTCAACGTCCTTCCACTAAAAGTGATTCAGACAGTATTATAATTAGTGTTGGGTATGTGTACCGGTATTATACCAGTATTTTTTCGACGTACCGATATTTGGCGGAGGAGTGCGCTATAGAGCTCCACATTTGGCGGAGGAGTGCGCTATAGAGCTCCACATTTGGCGGCGTAGTGCGCTATAGAGCTCCACATTTGGCGGAGGAGTGCGCTATAGAGCTCCACATTTAGCGGAGGAGTGCGCTATATAGCTCAACATTTAGTGGCAGAGTGCGCTATATAGCTCCACATTTAGCGTCGGAGTGCGCTATATAGCTCCACATTTAGCGGCGGAGTGTGCTATAGAGCTCCACATTTAGCGGTGGAGTGCGCTATAGAGCTCCACATTTGGCGGAGGAGTGTACTATACGTCTCCACATTTAGCGGCGGAGTGTGCTATAGAGCTCCACATTTAGCGGAGGAGTGTGCTATAGAGCTCCACATTTAGCGGAGGAGTGCGCTATAGAGCTCCACATTTAGCGGAGGAGTGCGCTATACAGCTCCACATTTGGCGGCGGAGTGCGTTATATAGCTCCACATTTGGTGGAGGAGTGCGCTATATAGCTCCACATTTGGTGGAGGAGTGTGCTACACAGCTCCACATTTGGTGGAGGAGTGCGCTATAGAGCCCCACATTTGGCGGAGGAATGCGCTATAGAGCTCCACATTTGGCGGAGGAGTGCGCTATATAGCTCCACATTTAGCGTCGGAGTGCGCTATAGAGCTCCACATTTAGCGGTGGAGTGTGCTATAGAGCTCCACATTTAGCGGCGGAGTGTGCTATAGAGCTCCACATTTAGCGGTCGGAGTGTGCTATAGAGCTCCACATTTAGCGTCGGTGTGTGCTATAGAGCTCATGAAAGTGTGAGCCTCCCTGCATTCCTTGGGCAATTGTGAACACTAGTTAATATATCAATTGACTTGTTTCTTTAAACATAACATTTTGAACCAGCCATCAACTAATGATCAAGAAGTTGCCACATTAAATCATACATAGTGTGTGTGTGTGTGTGTGTGTGTGTGTGTTTTTTGGGAATCATACTAAATATTCATAATTAATCATCAAATGAAAGTGAGTGCCAAGAAGATGGTGATGGTGTTTTTGTGTTTTTCTGTCTTGTGTTTTTGTCGCTGAATTTGCAGCTGATTGTTATTTTAGGTAAATGCACATACATGTATAGGCTTCTTTGGAACATTCTCAAGCCACCCTCTCTCTCCCACTCTCTATCATTCCCTTTCTGGCTTCCTAACTTCTTACTTCTTGTCTACTTTTGTGCTTCTGTTTCTCATGTATAGTAGTCATTTATTTTATGATTCTATGACTGTCTTTGAATGTTTGATGATTTTGATTATTCAACAGCAACGTTGATGGTTGATGCAGTGTGTGCGTGCATGCGTGTGTGTGTGCACGCATGCATGTGTGTGTGGTTGCTGACATTATGGAAAACATTGTTTCTGACTTGAGATTGGCTAGATTATGATTTAATCATTTGTGCAATTTTGTTGTGGTTCTTGATGTTCATCTTTGTTTTCCATAGATATTCAGCCTATGTCATCAATTTATGTATATCATTGCTAATTGACAGTAATATCTTTGATGTGTGTGTGTGTGTGTGTGTGGATAAGGTGTGTTTATGAGTGCATAAGCCTCATTAGTATGCAATGCTCTTTTCACATATTAATTGCATTTGTCAGGTTTATTTTGCATTACAGTATTTAAAAAAATGTTTTTTTAATGAATGTGAAGCCAATAAAATATTGGTTTATGATTTAAGCATTTATCATTGATTGATTGATTAATTCCCTCTCTCTCTCTCTCTCTCTCATCTCTCTCTCTCTCTCTCTCTCTCTCTCTCTCTCTCTCTCCCTCTCCCTCTGTGTATATATATGTGTGTGTGTGTGTGTGTGTCCCCAGTGTGTGTGTTGTTGTAACTGTTGCTGTTCAGGCATTCACATGACAAGATAAAATTTACCATCACAGCACCACTGGTTTGAAAAATATATAATACCCTGTGATGAATTCTTAAAAAAAGAATGAGTTGTTTGACCATTTTCTAGTCACGGAGACTCTTTTCTGTTAAAATTGGGCTGTTCCCACCTAGAGAGCGTATCGCTGAAGCGCACCACCTCCCGGGAATTCTTGAAAAAAGAGTTGCGAAGGATGTTGGATTTTGTAAACATAGCTATCAATTTGGTGCATACAATGCAGCAGGGCTGCTTTTTTTCTAGTCTAAGTTTGAAATTCATGGTCAAAGGTCAAGGTCACTGGAGCCGAAAATGCTGCCAAGCCCCTTGCACAATAATGTTTGAACAAAGGAACCTAGGACACTCAAATGTTGCATGCTGATAGGTACTGATAGGAATATCTAAGCCAAGTTCGAAATTGAAGGTAACAGCAGACCACCATGCTGTGCAAAGTTGTAAATGGCCTCGTAGACATCAAAGCAGATCAGTTTATTCTCCCTAGCAACACCCGCACCAGATCAAATCATTCCTTGAAATTCAGACAAATCACAACAAAAACAAACACTTTCAAATACAGCTTCTTCCCCAGAACTATTCTAGTACGGAACACTCTTCCAGCCGCAGCAGCTGAGAGTCCCTCCTTAGTATTTTTCAAGAGGGAGCTCAACAACTTGTCATTCTAATCTCTGAGTAGGGGGCCATAGATCAAAGTAGCGGTAAATGAAGGGCAGGAGCTGTGCCAATCAGGGTGTGCCGGTCGGGGTTTGGCCCCGGGGACCGCTACGGTAGCCGGATTGGTCTTGCCTGGATACTGTGAAAAGGTCTATGACCCACCCCTACCCTTTCTCCACTCACACAGCATAATACACTTTTCCCCCCTAGCTCCCTCCTCAACACTGTTCCCAAAGATAGTTTTCAAGTGGGTTTGTTTTCATTGCGCAACCTCTTAAGTGACTGGAATGCCTACTGAGACGGCGCAACTAAGAAATATTGAAGACTTGAAGTAAGATACAACTTTACTACAGATTTTGAGGTGATTCTGTGATGGAATAATAATATATTGCAATGACAAGAGTTTGACCTTTTCAACGTCAAAGGTCAAGGAGGTAACAGTTATGAATACTATACAGTGCACACCAGCTTCAAGTAATATAACACTTTACAAAACTTGAAGTAATTCTGAGCTGGGGAACATAATGTATAACAGAGATAAGAAATTGATTTGCCAAGGTCACAAGTCAAGGTCAAGGTAAAATAAGCGATATATTGATAGTTATCAGACAGGACACACCAGCATCAAGTAATACACCACTGTACAAAATTTAAAATAAATATGAGTAGAAAATCATAATGTATTGCACAAATAGGAAAATTGACTTTGTCAAGGTCAAGGTCAAACAAGTGATACACTGATACTTATCACATCAGGCAGAACATCCCTGCGTCAGTATTACACCACTGTACAAAATTTGAAGTAAATCTGAGCAGGGAATCATAATATATTGAAAACATAAACAAATATTTTTTCAAGGTCAAGGTCAAAGTCAAGCAGGAGATTTGTCATCAAACGATACACATCAGCTTCAAGAAATACACCACTGTCTAAAATTTGAAGTAATTATGTGCAGGGGATCATATTATATGGCAAAATGTAGAACATGGATTATTCAAGGTCAAAGGTCAAGGTCAAGTGGATAAATATTATTAATCAGGATGCATGAACTTCAAGTAATATACCACTGTGCAAACTTTTAAGTAATTATGTTACGGGAATCATAGTGTAAGGCAAAAATTAGAAATTGACTTTGTCAAGGTCAAAGGTCAAGGTCACAGTCAAGATGTTCACTTTCAAAGCTAAAAATTGCAAAAGTTAAACAGTGCTCCGTTTTCTGATTCCAACGATACCAAAGCCATTTCTGTAGGTCAAATAGAATAGAAGATATGAAATTTGCTTAACTGCAAATTTGAAGTTATCATTTTGGACATATAAAAATGCTATTTTTTCCAAATTCATTTGAGATTTTGAAGCACTTATAAATATAACTGACTTCTGTAATAAATCATGTACATTGTCTACATACTTGTTGACAAACAAAAAGTATACTTGCACACATTGACCCTATTATTTTTAATATGCAGACATCTAAAGTTGGCCCAGGGAGCAAAATGCACTTTCAAGATTTTGACACAAAATGGGTGCAAAAATTAAATATTTAAAAATTCATAGCTTTGCACCTACTTGTCGTACATAAATAAAATTGATATACTTGCATTCAGAATAAAAAGTTCTATCATAAAATACTACTTTTACACTTATTTGTTGAAATACAAAAATCACTTTGGAATACCTGCTAACAGAGTTGCACCTGTATGGAATAAATTACCACCTAACATGAAAAGAGCACAAAATACTAACATTTTTAAAAACCTTATCGACGAATGGAATGACTATAAGGCAATTATGTATGATTACGATGAATAATATTAATAAAAACTGAGTGCGACAGACCGTGACAAATATCTAAATAAAATAAAAGATGTGACAGGTACGGCTATGTTTTGAGTCCCAAAATCCTAATCCTAAGCCTATCCCTGACCCTATCCCTAACCCTAACCTGAAACCGTCAAATACACAAATTTAGTAATTTTGCACATGCGCAAACATTTTGAGAACAAATCCATTTTGAGAACGCCACACTGGATTATTCTGATAAGGGATTGAAATAGTGAATTGAATTTCGTAATTCTGATAAGGGATAGGCAGAGGCTGGGGTTATGGGTCCGTAACTCTCATTCTCCAGGCTACGGTTACAGGGCTCATTTACTTATTTACAGCGTTTCCGTACAGAACTTCTGCGTGTCGCAGTCAAAAGTGTAGCTCGTGCAAATCTGCTGCTCGCTACTATGAGAGTGTGTATTTGCGACAACCACAAATTTCACTCTTTCTTTACTTGAACCATTTACCTAACCCTAACCATAACCATAACCATAACCCTAACCCTATCCATAACCCTACAAAAAAGTGAAATTTGTAGTTCATGCTCAATGTCGCAAATACACTCTCATAGTCATAGTACTAGTAGCGAGCGGCAGATTTGCACGAGCTACACATTTGACTGCGACACTGCGTATGTGTGTACGTGCGCTTAAGCTGATTCTAGCCCTATCCCTTACCCGATTAAAGATGAAATTTGTAGTAGATCACAATCAGCGCACAAATTAATTAATAACCGATCTAGGATTTAAATTTTAACCGATTGTGCAGCAGGTTGGGGTTTTTTTTTAATCTCTCTTCTGAGGGATTGATGGTGTTCTTTTTAATAGGGGGGTGGATAATCAGTCGACTGAAAGGGTAAAGCATGATTATGATGTACACTATGACGCTAACAGTGATGTACCAATGATGGAAAAGTGATATTAAAGACAAACTGTCCTGAGATTAAAGAAATCAATACAGTGGAACCTCCCTTCCTTCAAAACTCATCCAAAATTAGGTCTTAAGGGAAGGGTCTTAGTTATAAGGGAGGTGATTTTAATACTTACATTAGTTACAAAGAAGAGCAATGTCTCACTCTCAGAGAAGTAGATCTTATAAGGGAGGGAGTCTTATAGTTATAAGGGAGGTTCCACTGTAGGACAATGTTCCAGGTGGCTCTTGCAGAAATCAATAAGACAAAGCGTGCCAGAGTTTTAAAAAAATACCAGACATTTGTCCTGACAGGGGAGAACACAATATAACATTTTCAATTTTAATAGGTCAATGGCCTATGACCGTTCCTCGGGACATCACTGGTAGTAGGTATTCCAAAGCCCTGCCTTGCAGCTGTGACAAACTGCCCAGAATGCCGATTTTTGCTTGTTTTCAACTTTCATTTTTTCCTTCCTGAATGAAAATTATGAATAAAAACTCATACCAAATTATACTTCTGTCTTTTGTGGTTCTATTGGTGTGCTTTTTATTCTTGTGTATGATGTGTTATTATTTTAAAACATTTGTTGAAAATACCAACCGTATTGGAGTTTTGGGCCGCCGACAAGCCTTCTGACTAAGGCCGTCGGCACCCCCCGGCACTTCATGGCTTTGGATGAGCCTGCCCATTTACTCAATATTAACTAAAGTGGTTCTATCTAAAAGGAAATTGAATGCTCTTTAAAACCATGCACTTTTTGAAAGGGTGGGGTAATGTTAAGCTGGTTAAAATTTAGTTCAAACTTTTCAAAGTAAAATTTCTTATCGAAAATGACAACATTTTTGCGTAAAAGTTACACCGATCGAAAGCTTGGAGTTTTCTCTTCCCGTGACGACATGTTCTATTTGTATCCGACCAATGGGCACGCTCATCCACGAGCCCAAACTCCGCGAAGCGCGTGACGTCATTCATTCATTTACAACTGCCCGACAAAAATGGCGCACGCACGACAACGCTAACAGAGGCTCAGTTTCATCGCGAAAATATTGCCCATCTTGAAATTATCTACGATATTGATTCCATGCTAGGTGAGTATTGCTGTTTAAGATTGTTTTCGTGCATTTTTTATGCATATATGATGTAAAGTTTTGTATTTCCGTAAAACATGACATCGTTCTTGAGCTAGAAATCAAATCTTTGACACGGCGAGCAGTCGAGTACTATCGAAGCCGAGCTAATTTTTTCTCATCATGTAAACCGATTATAACCATTATAGATGTTTTGGGAAAAGCCTATTATTAACGCTTAAAGATGTAATTAGGAATAAAAATGGAAGATTTTAAAGAAATCGATCAAAATGTGAGATCACGTGATGTTGAAAAAATGGTCCGTCTGACTAGTTAAACTGAGTGACTTCCCTTGGCAATATTCTATTCTGTTTTTCGATCGGCCGCCTAGGATCAGAATTATATTATTTCCTCGTTTTTTACCCAATACTTATTCAAATCAGTAATTGTTTTGGTTAAAATTATTGTGCTTCTAGGCTTCTGCATGTACTTTGCAAAATATTCAACTGTTCGTTTCTGAATTGAAAATCTTAAGTCAGTAAAGTGAAGCATCTTGAACTTCAAGTTCAAGTTCAACCCAGATTGAGATTGAGAGAAATATTATGCTAGGCCTAAGGCTAAGCACTAAACGTTGTCTTGGCCTAGACCTACGGCTACCAACAAAATCGAAACTAGCTAATGATAAACAAAACTACAAAAAACAGTCAATTGTTTTCAATATTGTGTTTCAGCAACAATGAACAGATACTGGAGAATGCACACACACTAACAATACATTGAATGATTGATAAAGGTCTGCTGTTTCTCATTCACAAACATGAGATTTTGATTTCTGCACGCTTTATTTTTTACACACACACACACACACACACACACACACACACACACTACAAGGAACTTAACTCAAGCACCTAGCAACCCAATAATAAACATACAATTAAAGACCCAACTGGGTTATATGCACACACACAACACACAGTGCATGTGGATGTACCTGAATTCAGACAATTTGATGCAGTTTCAGGCAACTGACTTCCTAAAACTCTTTCTCTCTCTCTCTCTCTCTTTCTCTCTTGAACACACACACACTAAGGGGAGAGAGAGACTAAATATGCGCTTCAAAATTTAAAAACAAGAAGTTCAACAAAGACAATATAATTATAATACTTTTATTAATTCAGGAAGTCAGTTGCCTGAAACTTGAAACTGCATCAAATTGTCTGAATTCAGGTAATTTTGTGATTTGTTTTGCTGTCAGTCTGTGTTTTGTTTTATTAAACCTTTTATTTTGGGTTTCAATTTCGACTGTTTTAATTTGTTGTGACTTTTATTAATAGCTCACACACATGCAAATATGCATGCACATACGCACATAATCTTTCTCTCGTTCTGTGTGTGCAACTAAATTAATACAATGTTCTATTGCATTGCCTGACCTAGGGCCCAACATCAATGGTCGTCAACGACTGACAGGAGGTCAACTACCACCTGATGTGATTCATAATCACCGTACTGGGAGTGGGCCAATTAGGAGTTTTGAAATAAATGTTGGAGATTCGTTTCAGATTATTTAAATATTAGCTTCATTTTACTTTGTCTTTGAAAAAAAAAAAAGATGGGAAAATTATATTTCAGGTGGGAAAAAAAATTGGACTGTGGATTGAAGGGGTTTTTTCCCCTCAAGTTTAAGTTCATGTCAGGACTTCACAACAGAATCTTAACGCAAAGCAATTGTGATGTCTTACTTAGTTGCTATATAATGCTAAAGATGAAAATATATGGAAGTATTCATATCGGAAAATAAAAGTTAAATCAAAGAACTGACACATAAATTCTGTTTTATTATGTTGCAGGTGGCGAAATGGTTCCAAGATCTGATTCCTGGTTCCGGGTTTCCACCTGAACGTGCCAGGAACCTCTCAGGACTGAGGGAAATTCACCAGCTGTCAAAGCATTGCTTGCCTGCAGCCAAAGAATTTGATGTTATCACTTTAAATAATGATTACGGCATAACTCGTTTAAAGTCTATGTCCATCATGCAAAAATATTTGTTTTTTAGTTCCCTGTTTTATTGTTGTCCGACAGCTAGTGAATGATCATTTGACGTCACGCGCTGCACGCCTTTTTGGCAATTGTTTGTGCGTGCCCATAGGTCAGATAAAAATAGAACATGTTGTCACGGGAAAAAGAAACCCCAAGCTTTTGATCGATGTAACTTTTACGCAAAAAATGTATTTTCGATAAGACATTGATTTTATTTTGAACAGTTTGACCTAAATTTTAACCAGCTTAACATTGCCCCACCCTTTCAAACAGTACATGGTTTTAATGAGCATTACATTTTCTTTTAGATAGAACCACTTTAATTAATATTGAGTAAATGGGCACGCTCATCCAAAGCCATGAAGTGCCGGGGGGTGCCAACAGCCTTTGTCTGAATGCTTTGGCGGCGGCCAAAATCTCCAATACGGTTGGTATTTTCAACAAATATTTTAAACTAATTACACATCATAAACAAGAATAAAAAGCACACCAAAAAAACACAAAAGACAGAAGTACAATTTGGTATGAGTTTTTATTCATAATTTTCATTCAGGAAGAGAGAAAAAAAGAAAGTTGAAAACAAAGCAAAAATCAGCATTCTGGGCAGTTTGTCACAGAGCTCTGCAAGGCTGGAATAGCAATACCTATAATGATAAAAGTATGTTTCTGTTGTTATTTTATGTAAATTGCAATCAAGAGAAGTTTATAAACTGAACATTTGACATATATTTCACACCTTATGCTTGAAATATAGATGTTTATGTAATGACGAAAATGTGAAAAAAATGCAAATTTGAATATTTTTGTAAACAAAACATTAAATTTTTTAAATATGTTTGGTAAATTTAGCTCTTTTACTTGTTTTTAGAGTAGAGAACATTAAAAACTTGACAATTTGGTATAAAGGGCAACTCGATAGCATTAAAAATGACAAAGTTATAACAATTTGAAAAACCTTCAAAATTGATCGTTTTTGGCCAGGCGGTCAAATTCGATGATGTACCATTTTCATTGGACCAGTATGATGTAACTATCACAAACAGAGTTCTGAAAAAAATTGAGCATAATCTCTTTATCACTATAAAGTTGTAATCCAGATTTTGTAGTTATAGTACTGAAAACAACTGTGTACCAGACCTTTGAAATACCCCCATTGTGCGATTTTGTTCGAAGAATCTGTGGAAATAACGTAATTTTTGACCGAGTTTGGAGATTTACAACTTTTTTGGGTAAAGCATTTGATGTCAAAAAATTTTGTGTGTTTGATTACCAGTATATAAAGATTAAAAACCTGAACTTTGAGATCTCTGTGACTTTACGTTTTTTTGCTGTGTGCGAGTGAAAATGGCCGAAAAATGTTGCCCCCAAATCACAAAAAATGTCATAACGTTTTTATTTTTTACCACACAGACTTGTTTTGGGTATCACATTAATCAGGATCAAAATATCTATCAAACTGTAGCAACAGACAATGTGCAGCATGTATTATTGAAAACCCCTTTGGAATACCTACTGGTAGGGTTGTCTTATATTTCTAAATCTGACTTTTAAGGAAGAAACAAGGTGGTGACTGCTGGATCCTTCTTCCTCCCACCCACCCAGGTTAGTGACTTCTAAGGGATTGAGTCATTGATGGTGTTGTTTCTAAATCTAATAGTAATACTAATACTTAATAGGGTGGATACTCATTTGACTGAAACTGAAAGGGTGGATAGTTACACATGTATGACGTGCACTATATATAGTATGTGACTATTCTTCTTTCTTATTCTTCTGCATTCCCAGACCATATGGCCATAATGGGTAAGGTACGTATGTGTCCAGTTTTGAGTTCTCACTGGTCTCCCCACTGCGTACAGACGACACATTCCGATTTCGGAGGAGATGTGACTATATAAATGTTGGGTTCTTTGTGTAGGTTCTGTGCTGCACAGACACCCCAGTGTTTGAGGTGGAGGGTCTGGCGCTGAACGCCTGCGGAAGCCACCTGGCGCTGTGGGGCACGCGGGGCATCAGGGTGCTGGAGCTGCCCCAGCGATGGGGCAGACACGCCGAGTTCCAGGGAGGCAAGGAATCCATCTCCTGCAGGTACTGATAATGGTGATGAGGAGGAGGAGAAGGGGGATGTTTTTATTATGTTGTGGGGCATCAGGGTGCTGGATTTGCCCCAATGGTGGGGCAAACATGCTGAGTTTCAGGGAGGAAAGGAATCCATCTCCTGCAGGTACTGATGATGATGGTGATGAGGAGGAGAAGGATGTTTTTATTATGTTGTGGGGCACACAGGGCATCAGGGTGCTGGAGATGCCCCAACGGTGGGGGAAACACGCCGAGTTCCAGGGAGGCAAGGAATCCATCTCCTGCAGGTACTGATGATGATAATATACGTTATCTAGATCTAGCCTTCGAATATTGTTTTGGTTGGAACTCTCGAAGTTTTTATCGCAACGAAGCCGCAGTTGTGATAAAAACTTCGAGAGTTCCAACCAAAACCAATATTCGAAGGCCAGATCTAGATGACATATATATCTCGACAGTTTCAAATGCAGTTTATAGTTATTGAAAGAAATACTGACTAAGCTAGATCTACTGCCTGCATTGCAAGCACAGGCCCACTGACGTTCTCATCTGCATGTTCATGCGCAACGAAATTAAGTTCCACTGATTCTGAGAAGTTTTCAAATATTTATGTTTGGTGTTAATAGTTGTTTTTTGCGTATTTTTTCGTCATCTGAAATTGTCGCAAAACGCTTCATTTTGCCAGTTTTGGTCGTCTGCTTTCGTTGACATCCAATGTGATTGTATCCTTCCGCGAAGCTCAGATGCGAATATAACGTTATATGACTTACTGTTATCTCGACCTGCGGTCACATGGGTCAAAGAAGGAGGGGTCGAGATATTGGTAATGATGAGGATGAGGATGAGAAGGGGTATGGCAAGGAATCCATCTCCTGCAGGTACTGATGATGATAATGATGAGGAGGGGGGGGGGGGGTTATTATGTTGTGGGGCAAACACGCCGAGTTCCAGGGAGGCAAGGAATCCATCTCCTGTAGGTACTGATGATGATGATGGGGGGAAAAAAAATCTTTTTTTTTTTCCTTTTGCAGAACGGTGCGGCTGGCATCGCGACACCTGGCCGGCAGTCAGTGGCTCCAGGTGCGACAGGTGACATGGCACCCCGGCAGTGCCACCGACACCCACCTGGCTGTTCTCACCTCCGACAACCTTTTCAGGTAACTCAGCGCTGATGTTTGACGCAGCACTCAATACTCCTGTCTGTCTGACCATTGAGAGACTGGGGGTCTTTTGTACAAACCGTCCCCCCACCCCACCTTCTAGAAATGTGTAGCTTCCTCTAATCTGTTACTTTCTTTGACTCTGCCTTTTCCCTTTGCTTGCTGTCATCTACATGGGTGCAACTTGTCCTGGTATACAAGGATGTCCTGTTTTTGAATTTTACCAGAACAGGACGTTCCTTTTTTTTTTAAGGTTGTCAAACAAGAGCTTTGTGTGTCTACTGTATTTTCAAACACTTTCAAATAAGCATTTGTATAAATTGTGGAAAAAGCAAACTAAAATACCTTCATAAGTCAATTTTTGCTTCAGCTGTAGGGGAGGGGGGGGGGGGGGGGGCATTACCCATGGACCCCGGCCTTTCAGGTGTTTTCGTTTTGTGCAATTTCAGCCATGCATCTACTATCTTTCTGCCTTGTTGGTCCATTTTCCTGCCTTTTCTCAAGAAGCATAAAGATTTTCTCCAGCCGAAGACAGACATGCTGAGTGATCGAAGAAGAAGACGAGTCCATCACAAACAAAACAAACAAAAAAACAGTAAATTTTCAACTGACGGCACACAGTTTTTCGGAAATATTATCAAGAGAGACCCCCTGTAATACTGGCCACTGCAACTAGGGTTATTAACGCCCTTGACAGCAAGAGTTAAGCCCTTGTTGATCAGTATCCAAAAAGGGCATTCATTCTTGCAAAAGGCAGCCATTCAGTGGCCTCAAATAGGGTTATTGGCGAGAGTTATGCCCTTGTTTGGTCAGTACTCAAGCGTATTCACCCACCCACCAAGGGCATTCACTCTTGCAAAAGGTGGTGGTTGCAGTGGCCAATACAGGTGACCCCTTACAAATCTAGACAAATTTTACTGGCTGATTCTGACTCCCTGATTTCGAAGATAGAATTACAGGCATGATGTTGTTGTCATACTCCAGGTGTAGAGTGGCACAGAGGTAACGCGTTCGCCTTGTGTCAAGTAAACCCAAGTTTGAACCTGGGTGCAGGGGATTTTTCCTCTCACTTTGCACTAGGTCTTACGGTCTGAACGTGGAGTCTTTCGGATGAGACGATAAACCGAGGTCCTGTGTGCCCATGCACTTAGCACACGTTAAACCCAGTGGCAACGAAAAAGTTGTCATTTGGTCAAAATTTACCCCCTACCCCCCCTTTCCTTCCTCATCAGTCACACAAAAATTGCATGCAAAAAAACAAAACAAAATTGGGTGGCGCGCCTCTGGCTCCAGGTGGGAGCAACCTGAATTTCACAGAGATGTCTCTGTGACTATAAAGTACCTAATACTAATACCTACTCTGGCTTGGAGACTCCAGGGATCCAACAGCCGGAGCACTTAAACACTATTGTACAAATACACCAGCTAGGGATAAGAACATTATGTGTGTGACCCCGGTTTTGATTACCCCGCCATGTGGGGGGGACAGCCACACTCTCCGACTTCGGAGGATTTTAGACTGGTGATGTTATGCTGGGAGCTTGCCGTGGCTAAAGACAATCCCTGTATAGCTATATGCAGAACATAGCATGTTGGTATAGCCTTGGTGTTATAATTGTATTAATTGTATCATGTACAGTGATCCCTTAAAATACCTTCAAAAATCATCCAAAATGAGGTCTTATAAGGGAGGGGTCTTATAAGGAGGTAATGTTAATTACTTACAAAGAAGGGCAATGTCTCGGAGAGGTAGGTCTTATATGAGAGGGAGTCTTATAAGGGAGGTTCCACTGTACTAACAAACTACAAGGTTTTCATGATTTTGATTTATTTCAGTAGAGTGTAGTAATACTATCATGTACTAACAAACTACCATATTTTTCGGATCATTAGGCGCTGCTGTGTATAAGGCGAATAGGGCAATTTTCAAGAAAAATCTGAAAAAAATTAAAGTAAAAGGTGCCCTCGTTTATAAGGCGATACACACCTCGCAAAAGAAAGTCAAAGTTTGAAGCCCGTACACGTCCTGTAAACGCTTACCGACCGCCATTACTGCTGTCATAAACGAGAGTTGGCTCCCTTCTCAAATAATCAAAAACTTCCGTTTTTGCGACTTCCGGTTGTTGTGTTTGGACTTTTCTTCGCAAAAACTGGTAGAATTATGGCATTTTAAGCTCTACAACGATGCTTTTTACATCCAATGAAGGGTTATGGCATCTGTTGGACGGTATCTCGGACGATAATAGGGATTTTGAAGCATTTTAACGTGAGTATTCGTCGTATCGGCGACTTGTGACCACTTTCGATGTTGTGACTCACAGTAGACTACTGAGCACGGCAATCGTTGCCTCTCTTCTCACGATTTTGTTCACTAATAGGGCGCCCTCGTTTATTAGGTGCATAGGTCGAAATTGGATAAAAAAATGTCGCCTTATAGTCCGAAAATGACGGTACAAGGTTTTCATGATTTCCTCTCTTTCCTCTGTGCGCGCGCAGCGTGTACAATCTAACGGAACCGGAACACCCGGTGTCGGCCTCCCGCCTGCAAGCGGGCGAGTTCTCCAGCGTGAACGTATCTCCCAGCAAGTTCAGCATCAGCATCGCCCTGGGGGAGACGGCCGTGGCCTTCACCTTCGCCCCGCCCCTGGAGCTCCAGCCAATCAGGCGGCCCTTCCAGACCCCGCCCGGCCCGGCCGATGTGCTGACGGTGTGGCCCGTCTATTTCGTCAAGGGCAACGGGGACGTCATGGTGGCGTACTCTGAGGTCGTGTCCAACAGGTTTGGGACGGATTTTGTCTGATAATAATAATGATAATAATAAATAGCAGGCTTGAGATTTTTCAGCCTTTAAGCTGATTTCAGGCTTTTTGATGGCCCCAGAAGTAACATTTTGCATGGAAAAGAGACCGATTGAGAATAGAATTACTTGTTATATGTGAATAAAAATGAATTCTATCAATTTTACTTCTATTATATAGTTCTAATGTTGTATTTAAGGCTTAGATTACAAAAAAGCTTCAGTTTCGGAGGCCTTCAGTCTTTTTTCAGCCTAAATCATAATTTTTCAATCGCATGCCTGATAATGAAGACATTTATAGAGCGCACATTCTAGACAAACTACTCATGGCGTTAAACCCACAGCCGGCATATATAAAGCGTTCACACGAGGCGCGCGCCATCATTCTCATCGCTGCTTGCGGCAGAGACGGTTCAACCGTTCTTTTTCCCCTGTTGCTCGAGCCACTGCGAGGCAGAACTTCGCAGTGACTAGGCTAGCAGTCTATACCCGATCCCTGGGATCGGTAGTTTTCCCTTTAACAAAACTAAAATTCACTCCACATGCAAGTTTACATTGTGCATACCGAACATGCTCAGACGCGCTCGCATTCCCACCGTCACCCCCACGCAAAACATACTCATAGATATATGAGGAGGTTAACGCGTGCGCATGTGTGTGTGTATGGGGTGGGGGTGGGGAGTAGGGGGGCAGGGGTGGGGTGGGGGGGGGTGGTGGGGTGGTGGTGGGGAAGGTGGGTGTTAGTGTGTTGTGTTATGATTATATGCAATGCATTCTCTAATATGTATTCATTTTCATAGAGATGTACGGTGAGGATGCGTGGGCCAGTTTGTTAGAAATGTCTGTACGAATGGTGAGTGAAAAGCGCATTGAGTTGCTTTGCAAGATTATGCGCTATATAAGCATTATTAATTATTATTATACAAGCATGCACATGCATATAAAAAAATAAATTATATACACATTGGTATGCATGAACACATCCTTCCCTCCCCACACACAAACACACTCACATCAACGCACACACACATGATGTGTTTGTTGCCTGTTTGTCTAGTGTGTGTTGTGTTTCTGGTCGTATGCGACTGCATTGATGGGTTGGCCTTTGGGGACCTTCCCCAACACCAGCTGTCCTCAAATCCCTTTTGGCAGAGACAGTGGGGATGTACCCTGGGCAAGGCATCTCCAATTATTTTTAAAAACAAATTCAAGCCCAGCCTGCCAGAATAGCACCTGTACCCCTCTGTCATCTGGCAGTCAGATGGAAACTATCCGCATATAGCGATGGCTTGGAGTCAAAACGGACTATCTTTAGATAGTCCATTGACAAATTATTGGATGTATTACAAAAACTTATAACTTGTATCAAACAATGACTTCAGAAATATATAAAAGGTTTTTTTCTTTTTATATTTCAGCAGTCTTTTTTTATGCAAGTTATTAGTTTTCACAATAAGTTCAATAATACAGACCTGTTTACCCTTCCAGTTTTGCCGGAATTATCCCGGGAATTTGCAAAAATTCTGGGTAAAATCATAAATTCCGGGTGAACGCTGAAAATCCCAGGTTTTCGAAAAACCGTCTATTATTTGTTTCCGTTCGTATGAAAAGACGCAAGAGTTGACCGAAACCTTGGAGACACGAGCTTTCATCATACTCTTAAGCAGCCAATCATTGAATACTTGTGTACCTAACACACAATACGTCATCAAAAAAGGGGTTGTGCTTGACGTCACATGCATTAAATGCTACATTTTCATTGGTCAAAGGGGTGAAATAATGTTTTTATTTTGGTCAATCTATTTTGGGACTGAGCTTCATGCAAATGGCTGCCAGGCTTTTACTGTCGATTCAAAGAGCTTTCCAGGCAGTTTTTAAATAATAATAATAATAGTACATTTATATAGCGCTTTACCTCAGATGAGCCCAAACCGCTTTACAATCAATTAGGGCTTGAAATGAGTCCATTTAGATTATATTATCACTGGAAAATACGATGATGTAAGAATTTTGAACTTTTCAACGGAAAATGAAGTGAAAATTGATCGCAATGGTGCAGAGTTGCAACTTGGCGGCCAGCCGAGTGATTTTTCTCTGTCCGATCGTGGACATTTCCAGGTATTTTGCTTTTTCCAGCTTGTTTTATACTAAAATTGACTAAGAATTAATGACTGAAGGTACTAATAAAGCTTTTCTGGCAAAATTGAGCCAAGAAATCATCACAATATTGAAAATCGACGCCGATGTTCGCGGAAAACAATCTTGCTACCGATCAAACAAATGACCCCAATAATTCCAAAGGTGCCGGTGACTAAATGTCTTTGGATGATTATTCTTTTATTATTTGCACACCATTCATCCATCAATCCAAGTTAAAGGCACAAAAATAGCCAGGAGAGTGGTTGCATTTTTAAAATTCAACACACCTGTGAGTGTGTGCACACAGTCACAGTGCGCTCGCAAGATAGGCTAGTGTTTTATCGCGAGTCGTGTACCGATGAGAATTCTGTTGTTTTTTTCTCAAATTCCGGGTTTTTCTGTGGCAAATTCCAGGTTTTTTATTATAAATATAAGGGTAAACAGGTCTGATAATATGTCAATGGACTGTCTAAAGATAGTCCGTTTTGACTCCAAGCCATCAAATTATGATTTTATTAGTGCACTGTTTAAGAAATGGGAGGGTTAAATCTGCTGGCCAACGTTCTTTTTCTTGTCAAGCACCATCTCTTTGGAATTCTCTGCCTTCTCCTCTCCGACACTCCAACTCAGTCTCCTCATTCAAAACCTCTCTTAAAACCCATCTTTTTCCTGCTGCGCCCTAAATATTTGATCAGTTGTCTATTGTTGTGTGCACATGAGGGGAGATTGAATAAGAAGTTTGTTTTGTGGTGTGTGTGTGTGTGTTAGAGAGAGAGAGAGTTGCTTTGTATATGCGCTGTTGCTGGTTGGTGTCACTCTTGAATGTTGTTTTTGTTGTCTGTTGATGAATAATTGATTGTAAAGCGCTTTGGGCTCATCTGAGGTAAAGCGCTATATAACTGTACTATTATGATTAAAGTCAGACTGTTGCGACAGGCCCCTGCAGCTGCCCACGCAGGGCCCCCTGGTGATGTGCCCCCCGGCCGAGGACAACTACGGTGTGGACGCCTGCTCCGTGCTGTGCGTGGACGCCACCCCCCCGGTGCTGGTCATCGCCACCTGCAACGGCCGGCTGCACCACTGTCTGCTGCTGCCCGCGGAGAGCACCGCCGACAAGGTACTGGGCTGGGAATCGTCAGCCTTTAGGGCCCATTTAACCCTCTCGCCGCCAGCCATTTTTCAGCAAAAAATTTCCATTAAACTTACCTGGGTAGAGAAAAAAAACGTCTGCAGTACTGGGGATTCTTCTATGACATGTATAAAGCAAGGCCTATCCTTGCCTCCCAAAATTAAGAGAATAGGCTCTTTGGATAACAGACCCAAGTCGGCCCAAAACCGGCTGGCCAGAAGTTACCTCCATGTATAATTCAAGTCGGCCCAAAACCGGCTGGCCAGAAGTTGCCTCCATGTATAATTCAAGTCGGCCCAAACCAGCCGTGGCTTGCCCACACTCTTAAGTCCCCTTCTGATGGCATTTCCATCACCAGAAAGTTCTGGTTTGTTGATGCACACACTACGGAGAAGTTTCTCACTGCCCACAGAGACCACCACCGACAGGGTACTGGCCTGGGAATCGTCAGCCTTTAGGCCCATTTAACCCTCTTGTTCCCCCCCCCCGTGGGGATACCAGGGGGTCTTTCGTAAAAATAGTTCCCCCACCTGCTGGAAGTTCTGTGAAGAATGAAAGTTTATGTTTAACGTCCTCCCGGTCACAAGGACACATATGGGACATTCAAGTTCTGTGCTTGTAACTTCCTCTAATCTGCCACTCTCTTTGACTCTGCCTTTTCCCTTTGCTTTCTGTTATCTACTATCTTTCTGACATGTTGGCCCCATTCTCCAGCCTTTTTTTTCAAAGAAAATCTTCCAAATAATTTTTCTCCTTTTGAGCTCCTCCGAATTTGGAATGTGTCGGCTGTGCGCAGCGCGCGGGGAGACCAGTGAAAACTGAAAAACGGACACATGCGTACCTTACCCATTCTGGGAATGCAGAAGAAGAAGAAGAAGAACCCTCTTGCATTTAAGTCGGACCGAAACCGGCTGGCCCGAATTTGCCTCCCATGTAATCGGCCCAAACCACAGCCATGGCTTGCCCACACTCCCCTTCTCGTGGCATTTCCATCACGCACAAAGTTCCGATGTAGCATTCTCAAAATGGATTTGTTCTCAACATGTCTGCGCATGTGCGAAATCGGTCATGACGTACCATCAAATGTTATCTTTTGTGTATTCGACACTAAATTGACCCTAAGCCTATCCCTAACCCTATTCCTAACCCTAAACCTATCCCTAACCCTAACCTGAAACCGTCAAATACACTACAAATAATTTTGCACATGCGCATACATGTTGAAAACAAATCCATTTTGAGAACGCCACACCGGTTTGTTAATGCACACACTACGAAGAAGTTTCTCACTTGCAAGGATGCTATGGTAACTGCGTGGATGCTCCTTCTTTCAAGATGTCCTGAATTGCACGATTTTTAAATTGCCTAGAGCCAGTGTCACCAGATTATGAGAAGCAACGATTTTCTTACACACACACACAAACTTGTACAATAAAAAGGGCCTATATAAGCATTTGCTGTATTCAAAGGAATGTAGCACTTGTACTAGTCTAGACGGGTGAAGAAAAGAGCAGTAAATGTGTGTGTGTGTGTGTGCGCTGCTCCTGCACTCCGCCGGGGCCAACCCCTTGCAGGATTTTTGAAAGTTCCCAGGAGCACCCATCTCATGAGTAATCTCATGGTGAATGCAAATGATCCCGCTTGACAGAATCGGTCAAACACAAACAGGAAGTTACACTCGCCCAATGCACTCACCTCGTGCAGCATTATGGTTTGACCGATTCGTTCAAGGTAGACAACTCTGATTTGTTTTTGTTTCTGTTTGTTTTTTCCTCCTCCGAAAATCGTCTTATTTCTCAATGTCGTGCATGGCCTTGTGTGGTGTGTGCGGTTTTCTCAACGCAGGAGCTGACGGTGGCCCCCGAAATGCCGAGGTTCTACCACCCGAGTGAGCCCATGATGTTTGTGGTGGAGAGTGTGGAGCTGGAGTTATCCCTCACTGACGGCATCCTGAATACTCCGTCCTCCGCCCCCCCGCTCTCCGAAGACCCCTTCACCTGCCCCATCAAGCTCATCAAAGGTGACTTCTTTGTTTTTAACCCTCTTGCGCTTATTGCGTGCACGTACGTGCGTGTGTGTCTGTTGTACGTGTGTGTGCGTATGTGAGTGTTTCAATGCTGATTGTAAAGCGCTTTGTGCTCGATTTTAAAAAAAAAGCACTATATAAGTGTCCGTTTATTATTATTATTATTATTCCTAACAAAGCTGGCAGCCTCTGTGTATTCAAACCGCCCATAGTTTGCCCCCCCCCCCCCCCTCTGCTCTCTCTCTCTCTCTCTCTCTCTCTCTCTCTCTCTCTCTCTCTCTCTCTCTCTCTCTCTCTCTCTCTCTCTGTCTGTTTCTCTGAAGGCCCAAATGAATAATCCATTCATTCATTCAACTTGATTGACTGATTCCTCCGATGGCGTTTTCATCACGCACTAAGTTCTGGTTATACAGTCACACGCTATGCACAAGCTTCTCACTCGCAGTGATGTGGTGGTAACTGTACTTCAAAGTACAGATTTTCCCGAAAAATGTGTGAAAGAGTCTGAACACTAGAAGAAGTTTCGTCTGCAACAAAATGTGAAATCAAGAGGGTTAAGTGTCACTCTACTCCGTTTGCGAGTATGCCGGTAAACTTGCACCTACCGTGTCTGACCTTTTACGAGTATATTCGTATTATGTCTTCAAACCGAAGTGCCTAGCTTGGTTCTCAGTCTCAAATTGTTCACTTTGGCAGCTTTAGCCCGTTTATCAACTGTTCCTCTCTTGTCACATTTCAGATTTGCAGGTCAATTTTGGAGTAGACTCCACTTTTTCTTTTTTTTTCAACAAATGATCGATGACCAAGAATTGTTATACCAAATCATGTTTGAATGGATTGTGGACAAGGGTAATAACGATTTTATCTAGTTTGGAGCGAATCAAGATAAAAAGAACACCCTACCAACAATTATTGTATCAAGTTTGGAGCGAATCAAGATAAAAGGAACACCCTACCAACAATTATTGAGTGAAGAGCGGACATTTTCTATGTGAACTGGTTTTTGTGTAAAAGATATTTTTAGAACTACAAATATGCTTTTCAAATTCTATGTAACTTTGTAATCTTTCTAAATGACATGTATTAGGTATTATTATTAGGTACTTTATATTTCACATATGCTTCTCTGTGAAATTCGGGTTGCTCCCACCTGGAGAGCGCGTCGTAGCCAGAAGCGCGCCACCCAATTTTTTTTCTTTATGCATGTAATTTTTGTGTGACTGATAAGGAAGGAAGGTGGGGGAGTCAATTTTGACCAAATGACAACTTTTTCGTTGCCACTGGGTTTAACGTGTGCTAAGTGCATGGGCACATGGGACCTCAGTTTATCGTCTCATCCAAAAGACTCCACATTGAGACCGTAAGGCCTAGTGCAAAGTGAGAGGAAAAATCCCCTGTACCCAGGTTCGAACTCGGGTTTACTTGACACAAGGCGAACGCGTTACCTCTGTGCCACTCTACACCAAGCATGTAACAATAATGCATACATATCGTCGGTGAAATTCAAAAACCTATCTCGATTTTTGGGGGTTTTGAGTAGGTGAGTCAGCTCTCTAATTTTTCCTTCCACCAAAAGCTTGTATCTCCAACGACTTTCTATCTGGGGTAAATGAGGTTGTGTAAATGGAAGAAAAACTCATAAGTCCCAAATTCAGATCTAGTTAAGGACAAAAACCTTGTATCTTCGTTCTTTTCAAGTCTAAAAAAAATAATAATAATAATTTTAACGAAATGCAGGACTAAACTCACAATGTCTTGAACAACATATTCATCATAGTTAGTCAATTGTGGTCAACGCGGTTACTTTTTAAAACTTTTTTTTTAAATTTTCTCAAAGCTACCTATTTCACTGACCACTGTTCTTATTCTTTGTGTGCTTAACTCATTCGCATCGCAACGATTTTGAATGATTAAAAAGACTCATAAATCACTCTAGCCATACACACAAACATAACATGCATAAACAAAAGGAGAAATGAAGGAAGATTACAGGTTTTTACTTCAGGTTTAGACATAGGGAAGTGGTAGATCAGACTTTTTTATATAGACTTTACATAGAAAAACTCTACACCGATTAGTTACCCCTCAACAAACCACTACAAAAGCAAAGTTAGGGGCAAAATTGTGGTCTAAGGGAGCGAAGCGAGTTTATAAGTGACCAAGGTATGGTGTGCACACAGATTTACTTTGAAGCAAATGCATCAAATTGACAGTTATCTATCTATTAATTCTTTACATATATGGCCAGAACGACTGGAATGAGTCAAATGTTGCTGAATTTCAGACCCAGTGAGCACAGACCGCTATCACTGCTGTCACTCTGCCGGTGTTCACAGCGTGGCCTTGCCCTGGGTCCACTCCCTGCAGCGTTTCCTCGCTAGTAAGTTACGTGCGCGTGGGCGTGTGTTCACAGCGTGGCCTAGCCCTGGGTCCACTCCCTGCAGCGTTTCCTCGCTAGTAAGTTACGTGTGTGTGGGCGTGTGTTCACAGCGTGGCCTGGGCCTGGGTCCACTCCCTGCAGCGTTTCCTCGCTAGTAAGTTACGTGTGTGTGGGCGTGTGTTCACAGCGTGGCCTTGCCCTGGGTCCACTCCCTGCAGCGTTTCCTCGCTAGTAAGTTACGTGTGTGTGTGCGTGTGTTCTTGTGTGGGTGTGTGTACCGTATATGCACACAAGACTTGCAATAATGGTGCATTTTGTAATTGTCAGTGCTTCAGATTGTCAGGGGCCCCGGGTCAATGACCACGTATTGACCCCTCATTTTGTGCAACCAGGGGTCACATGACCAATAAACCGCTAAATTTTAAGTTTAGTATTACAGTGAAACCCGTTTAGTACGAATTCCAGGGGAGAGGGCCAATTTACTCGTTGTAGGCATTGCTCGTTCAAACCATTTTATCGATTTTGGCAACCCTGACGAACCTATCAATCGCTCCTCACATCTACTGTGATGTGCGTGCTGGTAAAGTGTGAAAAAGACAGAAAAACGGAAACAACACACTTACCCAACAAAGCATGGTTGTAAGCCCAGTATCCTGTATCCATAGGGTTTTTAATGCAGATTACAAACACTTTAAAACAGTTTATTAACACACGATAACATCAAAAACATAAAATCCACACACGCGCTTTAAGAGAAAGTTAAAATTTCCCGGAAGTCACAAGATCAGTGCGCAAAGAGTGAATCCAGTGTCGTCTGCTTGCGCTGCAGACACCCAAGTTGTTATATCGGCCAATCAGAATGCCGCTTACATATCGAGGGGTCAGTCAAGATGGCGATGCTGTTGTCAGTGTGTTCTCGTTCTAGCCAGGTAGTTGTGCAAGAAAGCTTGACTTTGGGATGACAGTGTGGTTGTAAGTGCGTTCTCGTTATAACCGTGTAGTTTTTGCATAAAAGATTGACTTTGGGAGTCAATAAATTGTACGTTATATGCAAGTTGCTCGTTGTAGCGAGCTCGTTGTATGCAGAATTATTTAACAAGGAAAAAGAAGGCTTGTGGTTGGGAATTTTGAAACCACTCGTTAAACACGGGCTCTCGTTTAAACTGTACTCGTACTAAATGGGTTTCCCTATACAGTGGCTCATTACTGGCCATTTTGTGCAACCAGGGGTCATGTCATTTATGAAGTTTGAAGACAATCTGAAGCTCTGAATTGTGTGCATACACCCCACACCCCACCCCAAATTTTGCACAAAACTCTGATTATGTTAAGATACTTGTATTATACATGTTAATTTGTGAATGCAAGTTGTATGTTTGTATGCATGTGTAAGCATGTGTGTATAAGTTAGATGGATGGGTAGATAAATGGTTGTATGCGTGCGCGTGATGTGTGTGTTGTGCGTGTGTGTGTGGGTGGGTGTGACCAAGAATTGTATATGCGCACAGTGTTTAAAATAGTCGCTTTTTTTTGGCTTATCTACACACTATGTCTGTCTTTATTGTGTTGTTTTGTTGATCGTTTTATCGCTGCAAAAAGAATTTTCTGTAAAATGGACAATAAAAATATTGATTGATTGATTGATTGATTTCTCACTATATTGTCAGTCATATCATAAGACAAGACGCAAGGGTTTCAGTCTGGGGAAGAGGTATCGACTTCTAGTCTTGAAAACACCATGGTATGGGTATGATCTAAGAAGTATGGCCTTCTAGTCTTAAAACCGCCATGGTACGGGTATGATCTAAGAAGTAAGGCCTTCTAGTCTTGAAAACACCATGGTAGGGGTATGATCTAAGAAGTACGGCCTTCTAGTCTTGAAAACACGATGGTACGGGTATGATCTAAGAAGTACGGCCTTCTAGTCTTGAAAACACGATGGTACGGGTATGATCTAAGAAGTATGGCCTTCTGGTCTTGAAAACACGATGGTACGGGTATGATCTAAGAAGTACGGCCTTCTGGTCTTGAAAACACGATGGTACGGGTATGATCTAAGAAGTACGGCCTTCTGGTCTTGAAAACATGATGGTACGGGTATGATCTAAGAAGTATGGCCTTCTGGTCTTGAAAACACGATGGTACGGGTATGATCTAAGAAGTACGGCCTTCTAGTCTTGAAAACACGATGGTATGGGTATGATCTAACGAGGGTCCCGCCTGTGTGTGCGCAGATGATGCCTGCGACTTCATGCTGTCCCCTGACCAGGAGAGTGTGGTGGAACACCTCATCTGCACCAAACCCCTGTACTCCAGGTAGACTGTTAGTCGTAACTCTCTCTCTCTCTCTCTCTCTCTCTCTCTCTCTCTCTCTCCCCCCCCCCCCCCCCCTTGACGTGGTGACAGCCCTGACATGGCCGTAGCAGTCGACGGGGCTATAAACAACATCAATCAATCAATCACTCTCTCCTCCCCCTCACCCACACATCATTCTTTTATTTTCTGTGGAAACCTCTTTTTCTTTTTTAAATTTTAAATTTCCCCTTGGCATTTTATGTTCTTTGTTAATTGTTTCCGACTGTTTCAACAACAGAAAATGTACGCCATCTTTCCTCTTGAGGAAAGTAGTCTAAAAGTTCTGAACATATACAGTCCATTATTTATAGCTTTTTTTTCTCTTCTTTGGTTGTTTTTTTTTTTGGGGGGTTGTGTGTGTGGGGGGGCTGCTATTTTTGTTCTCTCGCCTAAATGAATGCAAACCTGAAAGTGCAAAAGAAAACTTCTTGCTGCTCTTGAACAAGTGTTATACGATGCGCTCGAACTTACACAGTTTTTATCAACTTTTTCCTCTCAGTCCGGCGGCTCCAGTGCTGGGGATGGACATAGTGAGCGACCCCACACTGACCCCCACCCTGCTGGTTCTGACCATGGATCAGGACTTCACTGCCCTGCCCATGAGGTAGGTAGTATGTGTTTTTCTGTTGGTCAGTCTGTCTGTCCGTCTGTCTGTCTGTGTGTTTGTATGAATGATCCTTTGAACCCTGCCTGTCTTTTTGCATTTCACTGATTTGTAATTTTCTTCCCCCATGGGGATAATAAGGAAGGTGTGTGTGTGGGGGGGGGGGGGTCTTTCTTAAAAATGGTTACCCCACCTTCTGGAAGTTCCGTGCTTGTAACTTCCTCTAATCTATCACTCTCTTTTAACTGCCTTTTTCTTCCTTTGCTTACTGTTGTTTTATACTATCTTTCCTCCTTACTGGTCCATTCTCCTGGCTTTGTTCTTGAAACGCTTAACCAAGATTTTCTCCCGCCGAAGACAGGACATACTGGGCTTAACTATGTCTTAGTTTGGTGGATATATAACGGCAGCATGATGCATCTGCACTCATATGACAGGAAGCTGACTGAGCAATCCACGAGGAAACACTGTGGTACAAGTGCACCAGCTACGGATGAGAACATTACGTGCGTGACCACGTTTGATTACCCCGCCACATGGGCAGCCACACTCCGTCTTCGGGGGATTTTGGAGACTGGTGATGTTATTCTAAGAGCTTGTCATGGCTTTGAGACAATCCCCTGCATAACTATGCATAGCGTAACAACATTTTGATGTAGCCTTGGTGTTCTAGACTATGTCCGTTGGTCTGACACAAGAAGCCCAGGCGGGGTTTGGTACAGTGGAACCTCCCTTATAAGACCTTCAAAAATCATCCAAAATGAGGTCTTATAAGGGAAGGGTCTTATAAGGGAGGTAATTTTAATACTTACAAAGAAAGGCAATGTCTCAGAGAAGTAGGTCTTATATGGGAGGGAGTCTTCTTCTTCTTCTTCTTCTATTGCTCAGACAGTTTCCTGTCAATTATGAGCGGAGAGCGTCATGCTGCCGTTATGCGCCTAACTAAGAAATAGTTATAGGCCCAGCAAGTCCGACTTCGGCTGGAGGAGGAAATCTTTTTCGAAGTATTTCGTGAAAAAAAGGCTCGAGAATGGACCGGTAAGGCATAAAGATTAGTAGATGACAGTAAGCAAAGGGAAAAGACATAGTCAAAGAGACTGACAGATTAGAGGAAGTTACAAGCACAGAACTTCCAGAAGGTGGGGGAACTATTTATGCAAAAGACCCCCCTATATCCCCACGGGGGGAGTCTTATAATGGGAGGTCTTATAAGGGAGGTTCCACTGTATCTGGAATTTTTTGTGGTATGTTCATTCCAGACCTGTTTACCATTACGATTTTTACGAAACAAAAGTCAAATTACAATAATTACGGCGACCAAAAAAAATACGGAAAAAAACATCACTACAGTTGCGCCGGCAAGCGATGCTTTTGAAACAATGCGGTGAAAAGTAATTCCGATTCCCAGTCATTCTGTTTCAAGATGGCGTCAAAGCGACCGTGTGGTGAGACCGCAAGCAGTTTGAACTGGTTAGTAAACTGAGTTTGAAAGAGAAAAGGCCAATACATGGTTTAAAAAATGTTTTTAAAGGTCTCCCAGTGCACTATTGCTTGCATATAATTGGGTTATGTGAAGAAAAAGAATCAGCTGGATTACGGTGTTTTTTTTCAAAATTACTATTTTTTGTTTCAGAAATTACAAATTTGCAAAATAGGGGTAAACAGGTCATTGTGTCGTTTTCCTTGCCAGCAACAAGTACCGCAGTCCCTGGTCGGGCCTGCTGCGTGAGGACTCGGGTAGCGGTGACTTGAGGTCCCCCCGGCATCAGTCCTCCACCGAGCCCTTCAGTCTGCACATCGCAAGGACCCTGCACCGCTCAGTGTCCAACCCACTGCTGGTGTGAGTTCAGATTGTAACTCTCCTGCAGTATAATAATAATAATGTGTATTTTTATAGCGCCTATTCTCAGTAAGGGCTCTAAGCGCTTTACAAAACATATTTACATTGATTAAAAAGAAAATATAATATTAAACAAGAAAACAACCTTAGAGCTAACGCAAAGTAGCCTTGCACACCTACACCCACAGCACACCACCACACATCTTCAGGACACGCGCCCACGCGATTGCACACAGACAGACGCACGCACGCCCACCCAAAGGCATGAACACACACACACTCACCCAATCGAGCACGCACACACGCACGCACTACAGCTACCCACAATGATGATAAGTGATGCAACAGGAGTACAAAAAATAGGAGCATATAATAACTATTGCAACAAGAGGCAAAGCCTTCAAGTCTCACTCGAACAGGCACATGTGGGACAACAACAAAGAAAGATTGAGGGGGGGTGTCTAAAGTACAAGATTGCTAATAAAATGTTCAGTATAAATGAAACTATCATTAATGTATACAACTTAAAAAATAAAAAGAATCGGACCCGGAACCATTGGCATGAGAAATGGAAGCTCTACACAATGAGATATTGAGGCTTTCACTGTGGAATACTTTCTTAACTCATGTTGCCTGTTGAATACTCTCTAACCCACTAATCTAAAATGTTATCTGTTATCTGTTTACAATGTTGTTTTAAGTATTTAATTATCAAAATCATTCATGTTTGAAAGCTTGCATGGACGATATGTGTGCAAAGTTTGAACAATGTACGCCTTCTATTTCCCAAGAAAAAGCAAATTAAAATACCTTCATAAATCCATTTTTGCTTCAGCTGCAGGGGGACATTACCCCTGGACCCCGGCCTTTCAGGGTTTTTTCATTTTGTGTAGTTGCACCCGTGCACATTGGAAATTATTTTTTAATGATCTCACCGCTTCAGGATTGGGAAGATTCAGAGAACATTGAAGCGTGTCATTTCATTGAAGCGTGTCATTTCATTGAAGCGTGTCATTTGAGGATTGAGAGAATGCTGTACTTTCGCCCATGCCCCCTGTACTCTCCCTGGACCCCTGTTTTTCAGGGTGTTTGTGGTGTATTTTTTACAGGATTTTGTGGAATCACTTTTCGCAGTGTTAGTGTTTCTTTTCTATGTGCAGAACCAAGCCTAAGACCGAGATGAGTCAGGGCGCGTGCTACCAGCTGCTGATGAGGGTGACTCAGGTGCTGAGGGAGGAGTACGTGCAGAAACAGGAGTTGGCTCAGCACGAGATGGACACCAGGTTTGTGTCTGTGTGTGTGTGTGATGAGGGTGACTCAGGTGCTGAGGGAGGAATACGTGCAGAAACAGGAGATGGCCAGCACCAGATGGACACCAGGTGTGTGTGTGTGTGTGTGATTATGACTCAGGTGTTGAGAGAGGAATATCTGCGCTCACAATTGACAGGAAACTGTCTGAGCGACTGAAGAATAAAAAGAAGTATTCAAGACTCACACAAGCCAGCAACAACACAAGCACACCCCCACCCACCCACCCCTAAAGAATGCAGACCTGTTTACTCTACTCTTTTCGAGTAGTATTCTACTCCATTTGGACCTCTACTACTCTTCAAAACTGAAAAATAATGCTCTTTAATTCTTGATTACTACTCATTTTCAGTGAACATTATTTGATGGTTTAATGAAAAAAACTACACATTTTGCACCAAAGCTACTTTCTCCTGCATTTTTTTCACGAAACACTTTCAAAAACATTTCTTCCAGCCGAAGTCGGACTTGCTGGACCTAACTATTTCTTAGTTAGGTGCATAACGGCAGCATGACGCATCTGCGCTCATAATTGACAGGAAACTGTCTGAGCGATCGAAGAAGAAGAAGCACCAAAGCTACTCATTTCAGCTATCCAGACTACTACTCAAGACTTGTGTAGGGGGTAAACAGGTCTGAGAATGTCTTCGAAATAGGTATAATGGAGAAAAAACAACCAACTAAATGTGACTGTGGTTGGTGCGCAGGGTTCGCATCCTGACAGAGCAGAAGCAGAAGCAGCTGGGTGAACTGCAGTCGCTGGAAGACGCCAAAGAAAGACTGCGAGACAAGGCCGGGCTGCTGGGGGAGAGACTGCAGAGCTGCCACGACAACCAGGAAAACATCCTGCGACGGTACGTAGTTTGGTTTGGTTTTTGATTTGCTATTTTCTACTTGCTCCCACCGCTAGAACAGTGCCAGCCATTTGTGCATGCAATGTGAGTTCGTGTCATCCATCCCACCGGCACAACACGGCCTACTCCTACAGAATAGTGGAATGGGCTTTAACCCTTTCACCGCCAATGTCTCATTTATGCACCACAATGGTTTAACACCCATGTCACTAAAAGGCATCAAATCAGGGCCTGTTATCCAAAGACCCTATTTTGTTCATTTTGGGAGGTGAGGATAGGCCTAATATTATACATGTCACTGAGGAATTCGCAATATTGCAGATAATCTTTTTCTCTACCCAGTCAAGTTTAATGGTATATTTTGGCTGAAAAATGGCTGGCGGCGAAAGGGTTAATGTGTGTACAACAGGTTCGCACGGGTCCTGGAAGCCTTGAAAAGTCCTGGAGAATTGACAGGGCCTAAAATGTCAAATACATTACTTGGTTTTTCATTACCTGACAAAACGCTATGCCCAAAACTTCACATTGCATGCATGTTGTGGGGTTGTTTTTTTCTTTGGGGTTATTTTTGTAAATGTGTGTGTGTGTGTGTGTGAACTAGATGGTGCTAAAAATGTCCTCCAATGTTCCCAGGCTGGAGAACATCATGCGGAAGCTGCAGAGTCGCGTTCCTTTGCTGTCTGTGGCGGAGAAACAGATGCACAGTGAGCTGACGGAGCTCAAGACAAAAGCTGAGGAGTTCAGCAAAAACATCATGCAGGTGGGTTAATAGGAGTTGTTCAGAAATAATTAAGGGGAGTAATTTCATGGTGTAGGAGTTATCTTGCCTAATTCAATCGGTCAAACAGGGGAAGTTACTCTGCCATCAGGTAAATCCCCAGCCCTCGCTTCGTGTGTTTGAGGAGACACACAGCATGTAGAACGCAGTGCGTCATTCTGAAATTGATGTCATTTATATTTTTACGTCACAGTTTGCAATTTCTATCACTTTGTAGCAACTGGTCACCCCTTATTTTTCTACAAAATGTTTGCAAGGCGCATCCTGCGGTTTCAAGCTTCGACGCCATTGTTCCATTGTCGCTATGGTATTTGACCGAGTAATGGAGGTAAATAACTTTAATTTTCACGAAGTGCTCTCTCCTAGTTTTTTCCGAAAATCGTCTATTGCCACGTGTTAGAGAATAGGTCAGGTCGCAAATCAAGGTGTAACTCATTAAGTCGTTCCGGACATATATGTCCAGAATTAATAGATAGTTGTCAATTTGATGCGTTTGCTTCAAGGGAAGAAAATCTGTGTGCGCACCATGCCTTGGTCACTTCTAAACTCGCTTCGCTCCCTTAGACCACAACTTTGCCTCTGACTTTGCTTTTGTAGTGGTTTGTTGTGGGGTAGCCAATCGGTGTGGAGTTTTTCTATATAAAGTCTATATAATAAAAAAAAAGAGTCTGATCTACCACTTCCCTGTGTCTAAACCTGAAGTAAAATCCCGTCATCTTCTTTCATTTCTCCTTTTGTTTATGTCTGTTTTGTTTGTGTGTATGGCTGGAGTGATTTGTGAGGTTTTTTTAATAATTCAAAATTGTTGCGATGCGAATGACTTAAAACAGTGGAACCTCCCTTATAAGACCTCCCATTATAAGACTCCCTCCCGCATAAGACCTACTTCTCTGACACATTGCCCTTCTTTGTAAGTATTAAAACTACCTCCCTTATAAGACCCCTCCCTTACAGGACCTCATTTGGGATGATTTTTGAAGGTGTTATAAGGGAGGTTCTAAGCACAGTCGTGCAACAAGACATCAGTCCTAGAGCCGAACACCCAGACCGAGAGACAAGTTCAGCAAAAGCATCACGCAAGTGGTCACCCAGCCACATGGCGCACGTACAAGAATAGATTTGGTATATTCAAGTCACAGAGACTTATCTGTGTGAAATTCGGGCTGCTCTCCCCCGGAGAGTGCGTCGCCGCAAGTGCAGCGCCTACCCTTTTTTTTTGGGGGGGGGGCCACATGGTGAGGAGGGGGTGTGGGCACACATGGAAAACCTATCAATTTGGCCATACCAGGCAGCGGGATTTCTCCCTCTTACCGACTTTCGGCTGCCGTGGGACTTTTACGTGCATAAAGCAGCACGGGTCAGACTAGCTTTAAGTCCCCATCCAAAGGACTGGACGTTCAGTTCAATTTCCCTGTCAAACTAGAAAGAAAGGGCAAGGCCGGGATTCAAACCCGGGTCACTCACGCTGCAGTCACGCATTACATTTGGCAGGTGAATGTCTGGACAGGTGATAAGGATTTTTATACACTGGTGTCTTTGAAAATCATTGTATAGCTTAATTTTGTTGTTTGTTACAGCAGTTTCTTAGTACAGTGTATATTTTCAATCATAGTAAAAGATTCGAGGGTCTGAGTCTGGAGTAAAGTATCGCCTTAACTTTAACTCCCTCAGGACGAATGAGCCAGATCCGGCTCATGGCTTGCACAACCGTTTAGGATGAATGAGCCAGATCCGGCTCATGGCTTGCACAACCGTTTAGGATGAATGAGCCACATCCGGCTCATGGCTTGCACAACCGTTTAGGATGAATGAGCCAGATCCGGCTCATGGCTTGCACAACCGTTTAGGATGAATGAGCCGAATCCGGCTCAGTTTTCAAGAGGTTTTGATTTCTGGTTGTAACCAGCTGTCAAGAGCCACGTCATAACCTACTTTCAGTTTGCTTTGACCTTGCCTCTCTTCAAATCAACCAATCATTGCAGACTACTCTCATGTTTGTTTGTTGGGGGGGGTTGTCAAAGATCGGAATGTGAAATTTTCATTCTTTTTATGTGTTAGCTGCTTTCGTGAATAGGAGACAAACGACGAAGGTACGGAATCTCATATTTTACGATCGTTTAGCACATGGTGTTAGTAATCATCTCTAAAAATATCAGTCCATAACTTTTTTTTTTTGTGGTGATGTGTTTTCGAACTTAGTCAAATGGCCCGTCTTGAACGGTTGTAAGGGGAAGCAACCGGCCAGTGCCGAGCGAGTTACAGCCCATAAAATGCAATGCTGGTGTACAATTTCGTAAAGTGTGTGGTTGTGGATGGTGTTGATGATTATGGATCGATTTTTATTTCTCCTCTGCAGTTGCGGTCCAAACAGGAGTACCAGCAACGGCAGATGACTCAACTGAAATCACCATCATCATCCTCCCCCTCCTCCCACCTCCATCATCAACAAGTGCACCACATCAAGGAGATCCTCAAAGAAGAGTAAGCGTGTGTGTGTGTTGCGAATGTTAACGTGTGCGTGCTTTGATTTGATTAACCCCTTCACTGGCAGATGAAAACTAAGAAATTATCAATTTTCTAATTGTAAAGTTTAAAACAAATCTGTTAGACTCAATCTGAGAAAATGGTCTAGAGATATATCTTTCCTGGCTTACCTAAACCAAAAACCCATCATCCCAGGACTATGACATCAAAAGTTATGACATCATCAATGACATCATGCACTATGAGACTATCTCCTAGCAGGCAGGGAAGGGGTTAAGACTGCCAGCTGAAAACCAAGAAATTATCGAATTTCTCATTATAATAAAATTTAAAGAGACCCGTTCAGACTCCATTTGAAGAAAAAAATGGTCTACAGATATATCTCTCAGGGCTTAAGACATCAAAAGAGTATGACATCACACACACACACACACACACCGTAGTAGACATGGGGTAGGCAGTGAAGGTGTTAAGCGCTGCATAGCTGTATGTTATTGTTGTGTCAGCGTGTTTGTGTATATGTGGGTTGCTGGCAAGGACGTATCCATAAGTGAAATGTCTCAAATGTCAATTATCCGTCGTATTCTTGTTAGTAAATCTATTGTTTTATTGCCATTAATCTCACACACACACACAGACACACCCAACCCCTGTGGGGATACCAGGGGGTCTTTTGTATAATAGTTCCCCCACCTTCTGGAAGTTCTGTGCTTGTAACTTCCTCTAATCTGTCACTCTCTTTGACTGTCTTTTCCTTTTGCTTACTGTCATCTACTACTATCTATCTGTCTGCCTTACCGGACCATTCTCCTGCCCTTTTTTTCTCTCCAAGAAACACTTTCAAAAAGATTTCCTTGCTGGGGCCCTACTTATTTCTTAGTTTGGCGCATAACAGCAGCATGACGCATCTGCGCACGTAATTGACAGGAAACTGTCTTGAGCGGTCGAAGAAGAAGAATCTCACTCTTGTGCTGTGTTGCAGGGGCGACGAGATAGCAGCCTTGATGAAACAGGTGTCTCAGTTGAAGATGGAAACCGAGTTCTGAACGGAGGCGCCACACACCCCTGTACGGCCTTCTGCACAGGGCTCTACTACAGTATCGAGGAGTGCTACTTCTATGAAAGAGCGCTACACCTATGGCACTGTGCTTCATACAAAAAGACAGGGGACATTGCCTCGTACAAAAATCAAGGTCTATTGCACAAGATAGAGAGAGAGAGGTTGATTAAAAGTAGTGAGTCAGCAAGTCTTCATGGGTGCAACTACACAAAATGAAAAAAAAAAACTGAAAGGCCAGGGTCCAGGGGCAGTGTCCCCCTGCAGCTGAAGCAAAAATTGATTTATGAAGGTATTTTTGTTTGCTTTTCCCACAATTTATACAAACGCTTATTACACGGACGCACAAAGATCTTGTTTGACAAATTTTTTTTTTTTTAAAGGAACTTCCTTTTCTGGTAAAATTCAAAAACTAGAAATCCTCGTATACCAGGAAAAGTTGCACCCATGAGTCTTCGATTTCCTCTTTTTAAAAAAAGTGTATGCAAGTGTTTGCTTTTCTTTCAATTCCACCCCACCCCCTTTGCCAGTATGTCTGTTAGTGGTTTTCAAAATCCCAATGTTATTATCGCTAAAATACTTGAATAAAATGATCACATGTCTTACCTGAAGTCGTTTATGAACACGAATTGAATCATCAACCAGATCAAACACACAATACACACGTCTAATCCGAGCACATTTCTTCAATTAAATATAAACACACAAACTTTATTTTTCAGCAAATAAATCAATGATACCAAAAACCAAATGCAGGCATTTGAGGCAACAGATAAACGATGGGTTGGGGGGGGGGTGAATTTATTACCACACGGTAAGCCACTTTAACCCTTTCACCGCCAAAGTCGCATTTTAACACCACAGTGATTGAACACCCATGTCACTAAAGGTGTCAAATTGGGGTCTGTTATCCAAAGACCCTATTGTCTTGGTTTTGGGACGCAAGGATAGACCTTATTTTATATATGTCAGTGATTTAACACATGTGTCACTAAAAGGCATCAAATTGGGGTCTATTATCCAAAGACCCTATTGTCTTAGTTTTGGAAGTAAGGATAGACCTTATTTTATATATGTCACAGAAGAATCCCCAATACTGCAGGTGGATTTTGTTCTCTACCCAGGCAAATTTAATGGACATTTTTGGCTGAAATATGGCTGGCGGTGAAAGGGTTAATCAAAGATTACGACAAAACGGTAATAATAAAAAGCTACATTTTTAAGGATGTTCCTAACAATAGCATGGCTAAATCTAAAAAAAAGTATTCACAAAATCAAATTAAAAAAAATAAAATGCCGTCTCGTAATATCACACACACGCACAATCAATGAATCAACGTGTTGAAAAGTTTTGCTAACTTGGAACACGGTTACAAAGAAAATAATGATTATTTTAAAATGCTACATATGATTATAAAGCAAACTCGACTTTATAAAACCAAAGACTGTATAGGGGAAGATAAGCATCCGGTCTCTTTTCCCTATATGAGTAGTGAGGACAGAAACACTGGTTATGTCCCTTTTAAACAGGACACATTTTACACGTCGATAGGCCAGTTGAATTCTCCGTTCAAGTTCCAGTCTCAGTTTTTGGATAGCCTGCACTGTGAATAGTGTATCGCCCACTCTTCTGACTTCAGTATCGTTAGAAGTGTGTCATTCATTCAAACTCATGGCAATATTCACAATGGTTATATGCACTAATGTCTGCTCGCTTTATACCGATATGGAACCAAAAGTTGTAATACAATTTCGACAGATAAAAATGACGAGTAAGGCTTGGAAAGGTAAACACAATTTAGGATGGATAAGTTAATCTGTATTCTGGTCACATTTGTGATGGTGCATGGGACAAACCTACATAAGTCGCTCAATGTTTTTAGCAAAAGCCAAAAATAGTCAACCACCCCCAAAATATCAAATTTCTATTTAGGGCATATATATATGTCTTTGTATGTATTCTACCAGTATCCACAACATAAAAGACAATTTTGAATTATTTTTTCGTTTATTTGATTGTTTTCTAAATCAAGTCAATAGAAACAAAGAGGCAAAGTTGTATCTTCTGTGCCCAATTTCTGCAAATGTTCTGTTTCGAATGCCAAACTTCAAATAATTATAAAATAAACACTAGACAAGATAACTCAATTCGGTTTTCAGTGTATTAACAAGGAATCTTTGCACCGTGAAAAAATAAAATCTCAATTTATGCCCAAATTCCATTATGTCTTTTTCCCCATGCACCGTCACATTTCTCCACTACCATACTCTCTCTCTCTCTCTAAAACACACACACACACACAATGATACCTGCGCGCATGAGCAAACTCACATTGTAGCAAGGGCAACAAGGAAGCGCAGGACACATTCACATTTCAACAGTCAATCCAATTTTAAATTTGGTAGTTGCACAGACTTCGTCTTCTTCTTCTGCGTTCCCGGGCCATAATGGGTAAGGTACATATGTGTCCGGTTTTCAGTTTTCACAGGTCTCCCCGCTGCGTACAGCCGACACAATCTGATTTTGGAGGAGCTCAAAGGAGAAAAAAAAAATTGGAAGATTTTTTTTAAAAAAGGCCGGAGAATGGGGCCAATAAGTCAGATAGTAGATCTTGATAGAAAGCAGAGGGAAAAGGCAGAGTCAAAAAGAGAGGCAGATTAGAGCAAATTACAAGCACAGAACTCCCAAAAGGTGGGGGAACTATTTTTACGAAAGACACCCCCCCTGGGAAGAGACTCATGGAGTGGGCGGGGTCGTCCAGCTCCCCGTATGGAGGCATGAGGCATCCACCCAGTGCCCCAGACAAATATTCAACACAAATGTACCAACATGGCAACAAGAAACCAGTTACAACAAGGCAGAAAATAGTTCAACGAAAAAACAATTTACCAAACAATGTCCATAAAAAAGTGGATTCTGTGGAGATAGTAAACGGATCACAATAAACCAGGGTGTGTCATCATAAGTACATTACGCAAATTACGATAAGTGCTTTTTTTTCTTTTCAAACAAAAATAAAGGTTTAAATGTGAGGACTTATTTACACAGGATACACGAATAAAGAAAGCAAAACGGAAATGTCCAAATCCGTTATAAACAGAGATCCAAAACACAACCAAATCCAAAAGGATTAAAGCAGCAACAATCCCTGAAAGGTAACAGCGAAAAATAGGAATGTGGAGGGAAATGAAGAAATATGCACACAGCAAATCGTCGGTAACATTCACAAACCTCGTAACTCGATTTCTTTGCGGGGGAGTTGAGTTAGATACATAGTCAGCTCTCATTTTACCTTCCACCAAAAGCTCGTATCTCCAACGACTTTATCTGGGGTAAATGAGCTTGTGTAAATAGAAGAAAAACTCAGCAAGTCCCAAATTCAGACCTACTTAAAAACCTCGTATCTTTGTTCTTTTCAAGTAGAAGGTGGGTTTTTTTCATTTTTCTCAAAACTACCAAAATCGAGATACGAGGTTTCTGAATTTCACCGACGATATATAACAGAATGCAATGATCATAAAATTGGCGTGTCTGAGATGTTAACTCGCATTCTTTGTCTCAAGCGAGATCCTGTGAATTCTTTACTATTGTTTGATGAGACAAAGAATGCGAGTTAACAAAACTCGAACACGCTAATTTTATGACCATTGCACTCTTTGATATCTTAGGAAAGTGGACAAATGATCAGCATCACCATGCAGTGCTTGAATCCAGCGCTGTTGAGGGGCTAAGATTTGGTGTTAATTTTTTTTCTAGGTGGACTCCATACTTTCACAGTGCCTTCACACTGGTAGTTTTTAAATTTGGCATATATGGTCAGGGTCATGTTCTGTATCAGTGTGCAACATTTCATGGTGATATCTTGATTAGATCCTGAGAAACAAAAATGATCACAAATTGACCCCAAAAAGCGCAGTGTGCCACTTCAAACAATGCTAAAAAATGTGGGGGACATGTTAACAAATCTTACACTAAATGCATCAACCTTGCTCTTGTAAACACATGTGAGCATGTCATATGTGCGCACTCACGCACACGCACACACACACACGCACACACACACAATTTGATACACAAATACATTAACCTTTGTGAGGGAAAAAAATTGGTATGTTAACAAGGCATATAACATCAACAAATACTTATGAGGAAATATATATTAAGGCATATAACATCAACAAATACTTATGAGGAAATATATATTAAGGCATATAACATCAACAAATACTTATGAGGAAATGTATATTAAGGCATATAACATCAACAAATACTTATGAGGAAATATATATTAAGGCATATAACATCAACAAATACTTATGAGGAAATGTATATAAAGCATGTATCAAACAATACTTATGAGGAAATGTACATACAGTGTACAACTAATATGATCGTATCATGTCGCATAAACATTTGCGTCAAAATGTACATAATTTACTCCCCGTGGGGATACCGGGGAAGTCTTTCGTAAAAATAGTTCCCCCACCTTCTGGAAGTTCTGTGCTTGTAACTAAAAAAATTACTTCCTCTAATCTGTCACTCTCTTTGACTCTGCCTTTTTCCTTTGCTTTCTGTCATCTGCTATCTTTCTGACTTATTGGCCCATTGTCTTTTTTCAAAAAAATCTTCCAAATAATGTTTCTCCTCCGAGCTCCTCCGAAATCGGAATGTGTCGGCTGTACGCAACAGGGAGACCAGTGGAAACTGAAAACCAGACACATATGTACCTTACCCATTATGGCCATATGGCCTGGGAATGCAGAACAACAAGAAGTACATAATTTAGTTGATCACGTTGCATGAGGCACCAATACATATTACTTGTCTGGAAATGTTGTTGATCAAGGAAATTACCACGATTTAGAAATGACTGAGCAATGATGGTACAGTATTCCATTCATGCAATAAATGCGTCAAGTGTTTAAAGGGGCACCCCAACGGATGAGCTTTTGCAAGAAACACACTGAGATAACCAGGAAAACACCCTTTACAGAGATCGCAACACTCACTTTGCTCTGGTTTCCTATAAATCAAACAGTCGATTCCTCCTTGGTGGAGGTGCTGGAAGTCAAATTCCTTTATTGAAAGAGAAGACATGTTTTCTAATGGCTGCCTGAGTCGCTTAGACCAAATCACGAAATTTGCACAAGCCTTTTTATTTACGGTTTACCAAAAGGAGTTTCGCTCACAACAAAGGAAATAGCTCCAAATTTGTTTTAACTGCACTACAAAGAAGAAAAAGCTTCAACCACTCCGAGTGTCCTCCACCCACCCCGTCCAAAATGGCTTCTTTCTCCGGCAACTCCGCCAAGGAGGAATCGCCGTTTTCATGGTTTGATTTCTAGGAAACCAGAGCAAAGTGAGCGTTCCGATCCTTGAAAAAGGCTGTCTTTCTGGTGATCTCGACATGTTTCTTGCAAAAAGTTGTCCGTCAGGGTGTCCCTTTAAAACATGGATAAACAGTTTACAATGAACAGTATTTATAACATTTAAAATGAAGTATATGTATAAACATGAATGTTATTAATACACTGGATATTTTAGCATTACCTGAGTTGATTGTATAAATGTAAGTTCTCAATCATGCGTTTCAAGTACAAAAAACAGGGCAAAAGCCATAGTAGTACGTAGCTGTACATTAATTGAGAAAAAACAGTTTTGTTAAGAAAAGTTTCAAATACTCATAATACACAAAGAATGGTTTAAAGCTGACATGACACGGGTTTTTTAAAAAGCTGACATGACACTGTTGCGGACATGACACTTCAATTTATTTTCTACCACGAAAATGAAAGTTTCAACAAAGTGCCATTAAAAGTCTTGAAATGAGGGTCTGTTATCCAATGATCTTGGGTTCTTACTTTTGAGAGGTAAGGATAGGCCTTATTTCAAATATATCGCAGAAGATATTTCCCCATTTTTTTCTCTATCCATGTAAGCTTAATGGAAAATTTTGGCTAACAAAATTGAACCCAAAAAATGTGGAGACGATGTGCATAATTAAATATAAAAGTTGTCTTAATAAATAAATAAATAAATATCGAATTTGAGATAACACTTCTTGAGGTTTTTCATCCACTCTCAAAGTCCACCATAAAAGCCCTACCTATCCATTGGATATAAATACTGAGCACACAATCTGACAATTCTGTTTTTTGGGCGTATGTTTTTTGGGGGGGGGGGGGGGGGGGGGTTTAATGAACAGGACACTTTAATACAAGAAGCCCGTCTTCAAAAAAAGGCATCGTTTTCATTAAACAGAAAGGAATAGATATAAAGCTTATAATAAACATGTTAAACACACACACAAACCCAGATTGTAGTTAAATATCACATATGCACACAAAAATCGATCTTCCAAAGTCGGAGTGTGGCTGCCCATGTGGCAGGGTAATCAAAAACAGTCACACCCGTAATGGTCTCATCCCTAGCCGGTGCATTTGTACCATAGTGTTCAAGTGCTTTGGCTGTTGGGATGATCCCTGGAGTCTTTAAGCCAGGGTATGACAACAACAAAAGATCGAAAACAAGAATTCCAGTACAGTAGAACCTCCCTTATACAACCTCCAAAAATCATCCAAAATAAGGTCTTATAAGGGAGGTAATTTTAATACTTACAAAGGGCAATGTCTCAGAGAAGTAGGTCTTATGTGGGAGGGAGTCTTATAAGGGAGGTTCCACTGTATCCTGCTGTGGATAAGGCAAGGAGTCAGGACTGATATAGACATCAATAAAAGTTAGGAAACATTCTAAGAAAAGTTACATTCAGAAAAGAAAAAAAAGCAAGAAATTCTATCTTCCAAGAATCACATTCAAATTAATAATATCCAAGAATAATGCTACCATATTTTTCTGACTATAAGGCGATATGTTTTTCCCAGACTGAGACCCCTGCGCCTTATTATAATATGACTACGAAAATAGTTTGATAATATAATAACAGAATCTTAATTTTGTGTAATATTTGGGGGGGTTCGCCTTATAATTATCAGGTGCGCCTTATAGTCCGAAAAATACAGTATTAATGTTACATTGAAAATGTAACACAAATATCCACTATACATGCCCGCACAATACTATTCAGAGTATTGTGGTTACATTAATAATGCATGGGTGTAACTACACAAAATGAAAGGCTGGAGTCTAGGGGTAATGTCCCCCTGCAGCTGAAGAAAAGAATTATTTATGAAGGTACTTTAGTTTGCTTTGTCCACAATTCATACAAAATGCTTATTTCAAATATCCACTCTGCACGCCCTAACAATACTAGTCAGAGTACTGTAGTTGCATTAATAATGTAATGTATCAAATATCCACTCTGCACGCCCTAACAATACTAGTCAGAGTACTGTAGTTGCATTAATAATGTAATCTATCAAATATCCACTCTGCACGCCCTAACAATACTAGTCAGAGTACTGTAGTTGCATTAATAATGTAATCTATCAAATATCCACTCTGCACGCCCTAACAATACTAGTCAGAGTACTGTAGTTGCATTAATAATGTAATCTATCAAATATCCACTCTGCACGCCCTAACAATACTAGTCAGAGTACTGTAGTTGCATTAATAATGTAATCTATCAAATATCCACTCTGCACGCCCTAACAATACTAGTCAGAGTACTGTAGTTGCATTAATAATGTAATGTATCAAATATCCACTCTGCACGCCCTAACAATACTAGTCAGAGTACTGTAGTTGCATTAATAATGTAATGTATCAAATATCCATTCTGCACGCCCTAACAATACTAGTCAAAGAGTACTGTAGTTGCATTAATAATGTAATGTATCAAATATCCACTCTGCACGCCCTAACAATACTAGTCAGAGTACTGTAGTTGCATTAATAATGTAATGTATCAAATATCCACTCTGCACGCCCTAACAATACTAGTCAGAGTACTGTAGTTGCATTAATAATGTAATCTATCAAATATCCACTCTGCACGCCCTAACAATACTAGTCAAAGAGTACTGTAGTTGCATTAATAATGTAATCTATCAAATATCCACTCTGCACACCCTAACAATACTAGTCAAAGAGTACTGTAGTTGCATTAATAATGTAATCTATCAAATATCCACTCTGCACGCCCTAACAATACTAGTCAAAGAGTACTGTAGTTGCATTAATAATGTAATCTATCAAATATCCACTCTGCACGCCCTAACAATACTAGTCAAAGAGTACTGTAGTTGCATTAATAATGTAATCTATCAAATATCCACTCTGCACGCCCTAACAATACTAGTCAAAGAGTACTGTAGTTGCATTAATAATGTAATGTATCAAATATCCACTCTGCACGCCCTAACAATACTAGTCAGAGTACTGTAGTTGCATTAATAATGTAATGTATCAAATATCCACTCTGCACACCCTAACAATACTAGTCAAAGAGTACTGTAGTTGCATTAATAATGTAATGTATCAAAACCGTTGTTCTTTGGCAAATGTAATGGTATACACATGAACATAGTAATGTTTGAGCACACTATAAGCTTTGAAGACACACTGACCCACCACGATTAAAGCCCTTGCGTTTTTTCTGGGTAGTTGTGACCCACATACAAATGCCCCCAACTTCAAATTGAGGCTCCTCTTTAAAATGATGTTCCGTTTTCAATTTGGGGGCATTTGTATGGGAGTCAAACCTGGTCAAAACAAGATTTCTTACCAGCTATAAGAGGGAAAACATGTGACACCCGTGATTTTGACCCGTGATCTGGTGGGTCTTTAATCTTGTTGCTGCCCTATCCATATCTGTTGTATGTACAGATTACTTGACATTGAATAACATATGTTTAAGCCAACATAATAAATAATGTAAAACCCGAAGAACTGGGATTCATAAACCTGAGTGTTACTTACATTTCAAAAAGTCAAATTCATTCACAAACCAAAGACTATTTGTGTAAAAATAGTCACTTCTAAAAAGGTAAATGAAAATGATCTCTAAAAATAAAAAAAATAAAAAAAAATTAACGAAAAAATCCATGCAAGGAATAAAAGATAAGTGTACATCATGTAGGTATATAAAGATAAGTGTACATCATGTAGGTATATAAAGATAAGTGTACATCATGTAGGTATATAAAGATAAGTGTACATCATGTAGGTATATAAAAAAAATGCTCAGCAACAGCACATTTTCAACTAAAATGCATTCACTTTCAACAACAAACACGTGCAAAATACTTGAAGCCATTTAGGCACATCACAAAAAAAGTCTCTAATTCTCGTCTTTCTGCCAGAAAACAAAAAGTCTTTCTCTTTTTCCCCATCTTCATAACCAAACAAGTTACCGTAATATTTTGGTTATAAGGCGATATTTTTTTTCTCGAATTTCGACCTATGCGCCTAATAAACGAGGACGTCCTATTAGTAAACAAAATCGTGAGAAGAGGGGCAACGAGTCGCCAATATCACATATGATTGGGAAAGCCTAGTTACCAGTTTGGTTAACACCTGGCAACAGGATTGCTCCCTTCTCTTATCAACTTAATTTATCACTCCCTTTACGTCAGTATGTGTGTACACGGCCTGAAGGTCAATTCTCTATCTTCAAGCCCATTTATCACTCCCTTTACGTCACTGTGTGTACACGGCCTAAAGGTCAATTCTCTATCTTCAAGCCCATTTATCACTCCCTTTACGTCACTATGTGTGTACACGGCCTAAAGGTCAATTCTCTATCTTCAAGCCCATTTATCACTCCCTTTACGTCAGTATGTGTGTACACGGCCTAAAGGTCAATTCTCTATCTTCAAGCCCATTTATCACTCCCTTTACGTCACTATGTGTGTACACGGCCTAAAGGTCAATTCTCTATCTTCAAGCCCATTTATCACTCCCTTTACGTCACTGTGTGTACACGGCCTAAAGGTCAATTCTCTATCTTCAAGCCCATTTATCACTCCCTTTACGTCACTGTGTGTACACGGCCTAAAGGTCAATTCTCTATCTTCAAGCCCATTTATCACTCCCTTTACGTCACTATGTGTGTACACGGCCTAAAGGTCAATTCTCTATCTTCAAGCCCATTTATCACTCCCTTTACGTCACTATGTGTGTACACGGCCTAAAGGTCAATTCTCTATCTTCAAGCCCATTTATCACTCCCTTTACGTCACTATGTGTGTACACGGCCTAAAGGTCAATTCTCTATCTTCAAGCCCATTTATCACTCCCTTTACGTCAGTATGTGTGTACACGGCCTAAAGGTCAATTCTCTATCTTCAAGCCCATTTATCACTCCCTTTACGTCACTATGTGTGTACATGGCCTAAAGGTCAATTCTCTATCTTCAACCCCATTTATCACTCCCTTTACGTCAGTATGTGTGTACACGGCCTAAAGGTCAATTCTCTATCTTCAACCCCATTTATCACTCCCTTTACGTCACTATGTGTGTACACGGCCTAAAGGTCAATTCTCTATCTTCAACCCCATTTATCACTCCCTTTACGTCACTATGTGTGTACATGGCCTAAAGGTCAATTCTCTATCTTCAAGCCCATTTATCACTCCCTTTACGTCAGTATGTGTGTACACGGCCTAAAGGTCAATTCTCTATCTTTATCACTCCCTTTACGTCACTATGTGTGTACACGGCCTAAAGGTCAATTCTCTATCTTCAAGCCCATTTATCACTCCCTTTACGTCAGTATGTGTGTACACGGCCTAAAGGTCAATTCTCTATCTTCAAGCCCATTTATCACTCCCTTTACGTCACTATGTGTGTACATGGCCTAAAGGTCAATTCTCTATCTTCAAGCCCATTTATCACTCCCTTTACGTCAGTATGTGTGTACACGGCCTAAAGGTCAATTCTCTATCTTCAACCCCATTTATCACTCCCTTTACGTCACTATGTGTGTACACGGCCTAAAGGTCAATTCTCTATCTTCAACCCCATTTATCACTCCCTTTACGTCAGTATGTGTGTACACGGCCTAAAGGTCAATTCTCTATCTTCAAGCCCATTTATCACTCCCTTTACGTCACTATGTGTGTACACGGCCTAAAGGTCAATTCTCTATCTTCAAGCCCATTTATCACTCCCTTTACGTCACTATGTGTGTACACGGCCTAAAGGTCAATTCTCTATCTTCAAGCCCATTTATCACTCCCTTTACGTCACTATGTGTGTACACGGCCTAAAGGTCAATTCTCTATCTTCAAGCCCGTTTATCACTCCCTTTACGTCACTATGTGTGTACACGGCCTAAAGGTCAATTCTCTATCTTCAAGCCCATTTATCACTCCCTTTACGTCAGTATGTGTGTACACGGCCTAAAGGTCAATTCTCTATCTTCAAGCCCATTTATCACTCCCTTTACGTTACTGTGTGTACACGGCCTAAAGGTCAATTCTCTATCTTCAAGCCCATTTATCACTCCCTTTACGTCAGTATGTGTGTACACGGCCTAAAGGTCAATTCTCTATCTTCAAGCCCATTTATCTTTCCGACACAAAACGTCACTCCCTTTTGGAGTCCTTCTCCGACTCCTTGTCTTTCTGGCTGAAGAAGTCGCTTCGCAGCAGGCGGTAGAAGAGCACGATATTCATGAGAGTCATGACGGCCAATCCCACGCTGCCCAGGGAGTAGAGGACCAATGGGATGGCTTCCTTGTTGATCACGATCCAGCGCGTCATCCAAGCCAGCATGGAGATGCGAAACACGATGAACGTCGCTGGAAGAAAATGGAGAGGGAAAAAAAAAAGGTAGTTCATCAGAGACAGATTAAAGGAAGTCAGGGCTCCCAGGGACCCCCCATTTGTGGGTCTATGAAGCACTAAAATTCTAAAGGACCCTCTAAAAGAATGCAGGGGGTCCCAGGGATGCACTAGAAAAATTCTTTTTAGCATTCGCAATGACACTGGGACCCTCTATCCCGCCTCTTAGGACCCTCTATGCTGTAAGTGAAGGAGTCCCTGGGACCCCTTGTTTTGCGGGACGATTGGGAGCCCTAGGAAGTTACACGCACACAACTTCCAGAAGGTGGGGAATTATTTGTACAACCCCCCCCCCCTTCTTCTTTACTACCCCTCCCCCTCCCTGCATTGCCTAAAGGGGAAACTATCCAATACAGTGGCAATTGGATAAGTCAATATTTAAACACTGAAATTCTTATTTTTATTTAAAGATAGCCAACATTTTTATTTTAAAAAGTTTTATGCAATAAGAATTTAATTATCAGGAGAAAAAAAAGTTTTGTGAATTATCAGATTTCTTGGGGGGGGGGGGGGGGGGTACATGTTTTTTTTAGTTTGCTGGTTTACGCTTGTCATTTTTTTTCGTCCCTATTTCCCCCCAGGCAGCGGGATTTCTCCCTGCTCTTACCGACTTTCAACTGCCGTGGGATTTTTACGTGCGTAAAGCGCACGGGTCAGACTAGCTTTTAAGTCCCCATCCGAAGGACTGGACGTTCAGTTCGATTTTCCTGTCAAACTAGAAAGAAAGTGTGAGGTCGGGATTCGAACCCGGGTCACTCACGCTGTAATCAAACCAACCTAAGTTGACGAGGCTGTTGAGGCGATACAGGCTGCAGGATCGCGACACAGCGCAGACCTGCATGAGTTGACGCAGGTGGAGGAACATGGAGTTGAGCTCCACCACCAACCCCACAACAGCATAGCCAACGTAGCTCCTCTTCACCACAGCCACCATGAAGCAGACGATGATCTGCCAACGCAGAATGGAAGCTCAATAACCAGTTAACCCCTTGACTTGCCAGGAGAAAATGAAAGAAAAAATAATAGGAATTGTTCGGAAATAATTAAGGGGAGTAATTTCATGATGTGTGGGGGTGATCTCGCCTAATTCAATCGGTCAAGCAGGAAGTCGCTCTACCGTCAGCTCTCGTAGCCTACCGACTCGTGTGTTTGAGCAGACATACAGCACTTAGAACACTGTGCTCTCCCCTTTTTTTCCGAAAATCGTCTTTTGGGCAAATCATGACATGAAAAAGACAACTGATGGAGCCAATCTGGCAAAATGGTCTGGGGATATTACTCTCTTGACTGTGTTAAAGCAAAAGCCAGCATATCAGGGTTATTCCTCTTCGTCTGATGACATCATCAGGTCAGTAAATATATGTTGGTGGCAGTCAAGGGGTTACATTTCCTTTCATATAATCAGTTTATTTTACGACCTGGAGAAAGTGAAGGAATATGGAGTTGGTTTTTTGTTTTGTTTTTCGCACCCTGGCTAAAAGACTCCAGGGATCATCCCAACAGCCGAAGCACTTGAACACACTATCGTATGAGCGCATCAGCTAGGGATGAGAACCTTACGTGTGTAACCGTTTTTGATTACCCCGCCACGTGGGCAGCCACACTCCGACTTCGGGGAAATTGGAGAACTTGAATTCCAGGACAAGTCCAATTACCGTATTTCTCGGACTATAAGGTGCACTTTTTTTTAAATAATAGAGCGCACCAGGTCCCAAATTTTACACAAAAGTCCGATTTTCTAATTGTTGTTTCTTATTATTTCATTAGTCATATAATAAGCAGCAGGGGTCTGAGTCTGGGAGAAAAAAACGTTATCGCCTTATTGGCCACTGCAAAGACCACCTTTTGCTAGAGTGAATGCCCTTCGTAGATGCTTGAGTACTGACCAAACAAGAGCATCACTCTCGCCGAAAACCCTATTTGAGGCCACTAAATGGCTGCCTTTTGCAAGAGTGAATGCCCTTTTGGGTACTGACCAACAGGGGATTCACTCTCACTGTCAAGGGCGTCAATAACCCTAGTTGCAGTGGCCAATAGTCCGAAAAATATGGTAACCCTTTCGCCGCCAGCCATTTTTCAACCCAAAAATTTCTGTTAAACTTACCCAGGTAAAGAAAAATTGGAATCTGCAGTACTGTGAATCCCCCAATGACATGCATCAAATAAGCCCAGTGATCGCGCTAGGAATCTTGAAAACCAGTCCCATCAGTGACAATGCTCCCCAGCAACCAGTGTCAAAACCAGTCCCAGGGATACAAAATCCAGCGAAAACCACAATATCAAAGCCTCTGTTAAAACAATTTGTCAGTCCTAGCAAAAATGTATCAGTCCTTGTGACTGACAGGTCAATTTTCTTTCAGTATTTTGGTTTTACAATCAGTATTTTACTGATAATTACCAGTAAACAAATAAACTGATCACTGAATAAACCCTCTCCTTATCTCCCAAAATCAACAACATAAGGTCACTGGATAACTGATCCAACTTTCATGCCTTTTAGTAGCATGGGTGTTAAATCACTGTGGTGCTAAAATGCGACATTGGTGGTGAAAGGGTTAATGCATCTATGACTTGTACACACAGAGAATATTTAGTATTTTAGTATCTTTTTTAAGTCACAGAGACTCGTCTGTGTGAAATTCGGGTTGCTCTCACCAGGAGAGCGCATCATCGTTAATGCAACGCCACCTTTTTTTTTTTTTCCGCATGCTATGTGAGTTCGTGTCATCCATCCGACTGGCAGAACACAGCCTACTCCTACCGAAAAGTGGAATGGGTTTTAACGAGTGCGCAAGATCTTGTGCATGCGTTTGTACGCAGGACCTCGGTTTTAAGTCTCATCCGAAGGACCAGGAAAGAGGATTAGGAGTAAAGTGTCTTTCCCAAGGTCACAACACCGCAGGTTGGAGATGCGTTCAAACCCCACGCACTCTCAAACCTGTTGGATTATGAGCCGGTGACTCGAACCAACTGAGCCACAGCGCCTCTGCAAAAGCGCAAACTACCGTATTTTCTGGACTATAAGGCGATATTTTTTCCTCAGACTGAGACCCCTGCGCCTTAAAAATGTGACTGATAAAATAGTAAGAAAATATAATAACAAAATCTGAAATTTGGGTAAAATTTGGGCTTTATATTCTGAAAAATATGGTACGTGTAAATTTGAATTCAGTAAAAACTGCACACAAAGTTGTTTATATGACTACGGGTGAATGAAGATGAAATTAAGTTTCAACGGTGAATCTCACCATCAAAGGCGTGCGCATGCACTCACACACGCATGCACGCACACACACACACACACACACACACACACACACACACACACACACACTCTCTCACACACACACACACACAGACACTCTCTCACACACACACACACACACACACACACTAGTGAGTGCCTGTATCCTCATCATAGGGAAAAATGTTTGCCGAATTCTAAAAATAGCCCAACAGTTTACTGACCACCATGTGATGTCCAACCAGTTCCCAGGACTGACGCTTTCTCTGGCAAACGATCATATCCAGCATGTCATACACAAAATAGCCTGCATTGAAAAAAACAGTAATAAACGTATTAGGTAACTTATCATAAACAATTATTAAACATACACACGCACAGTGACACACTCACACACTCACTCTCACACACACACACACAGAACTTTTAAGATGTACACGTATGAGTTTGACACACATAAATACACACACACACACCTCTAGTATTTCTTGCAAGCTTTAAAATACATTTGTTGATTTGCTCGCTCTCTCTCTCTCTCTCTCTCTCTCTCCATCTCTCTCTCTCTCTCTCTCTCTCATAGTTTTATTCTGGTATTATTCTCATGATACACCCCTGCCAGAAAAAAAAATTAAGCACATGGCTTTGGGACTTTTTGCATAGTCTGTATAACGTTTGCTAACACATTTAAACTGTGGCAAGACTGACAGTTTTACCGTTATACCATGTGAAATAAATAAATAAAACTAAACTGTTTTGGGGGGTTTTGAAGTGCAAGCAAAGATATTCCAAGGGGAAGATAAGCATCCGGTCTCTTTTCCCTACATGAGTAGTGAGGACAGAAACACTGGTTATGTCCCTTTTAAACAGGACACATTTTACACGTCGCTAGGCCAGTTGAATTCTCCGTTCAAGTTCCAGTCTGAGTTTTTGGATAGCCTTCACTGTGAATGGTGTACTGTCCGCACTAACGATAACTCTATCAGCCCGGTTCGCCGAGCTCTTAAGTAGTCCATCTTACCCTTTTAGAATATCTTTGGTGCAAGCAAAGACTGTATAGGGGAAGATAAGCATCCAGTCTCTTTTCCCTATATGAGTAGTGAGGACAGAAACACTGGTTATGTCCCTTTTAAACAGGACACATTTTACACATCGATAGGCCAGTTGAATTCTCCGTTCAAGTTCCAGTCTGAGTTTTTGGATAGCCTGCACTGTGAATAGTGTACTGTCCGCACTAACGATAACTCTATCAGCCCGGTTCGCCAAGCTCTCTAAGTAGTCCATCTTACCCTTTTAGAATATCTTTGGTGCAAGCAAACTGTATAGGGAAAGATAAGCATCCAGTCTCTTTTCCCTATATGAGTAGTGAGGACAGAAACACTGGTTATGTCCCTTTTAAACAGGACACATTTTACACACGTCGATAGGCCAGTTGAATTCTCCGTTCAAGTTCCAGTCTGAGTTTTTGGATAGCCTCCACTGTGAATGGTGTACTGTCACCACTAACGATAACTCTATCAGCCCGGTTCGCCGAGCTCTTAAGTAGTCCATCTTACCCTTTTAGAATATCTTTGGTGCAAGTACATAAATGTTGATCCAATCATAATGACTGAAAATGGAAAAGAAAAAAATTAGTATCTCAGAAAATTATGATTGGAACATGAAGTCTAAGTTAGTAAGTATACTGGTTTTGCAAATTTGGTCTATGTCTCATTTACTCAGATAAACTGAATCATATTGTATTCCTGGCTGTGAATTTTGATTTAGCATGCGTCCCAACTATCACATAATCAGACAGAGCGTTCCTGTAAAATCTAAGATCCATATTTTGCAACGCCCCATTAGCTTGACCTAGTTGCATGGTTACACAACGCGGGTTTATTGAACAAAACACCACCACCCAGACCAGTCTCTCTGTCCAAAACAACTCCCACTTACCCACTGACATAGAAACCAAGGCGTAGGAAAACCAGGAAAACGTTGATATAAGATCCTCTGCCATATTCGGCGTGTTTAGAAAACTGCAAAACATTTGAATGGAACACGATAAACAACTATTTTACTCGCAACAGACACGCCGCTTCTTGCATAAAAAAGGGCGTGGCTACTCAAATCCACTTAGACAATTAGTTCATTAATTTCTACGCTAATTACATGCTTTTCTTTTCCAGTTTATACTCACCAAATCACAGCCAAAGGCCCGCTGATGGAAGCGTGAAGAAACGAAACCGAAATGTTTTTCCACCGCCATGACTGAGAGGCGCATTTCGAAGCAGACGAGGGGCACGCTTTCATCGAAACCAAACTCGCCAAATAAAACCCAAACGCCGACAAAAGAATGATGAAGCAACCCAACGAAGGCGTGGGTATAACTTCTGGAGGAATTCCCGGGTCGGAGCTATTAACTGCATCCATAATGCCTGCAGCAAACATGGTCAAAAACTCGAAACAGTGAGTTTGAGTTTCGCTTGTGCAGAGTCAAGGCGACAGAACAAGCTTTCTACGATTCTTGGTGCCCTTGTCCCCAGTGTGAGCGTGGCCTCGTTGTGAAACAGTTCACCTTTGCTTTGCTTTGACCAGAAAGCTTTTGACCACGGATTCTATATTTAGGTGTCCATGCTTTGACACAGTTCTGACCCTATGGTTACACACCACAAATAGAATCTTTCTTCGGGTGCTTTTGAATAGTTTGTATTCAAATGATTTCTTTACTTTTGAAATAGCAACACCGTGGTGAAAGAATGTTCACTTTTACTGTGACCTCTTTCTTTCTTTCTTTCCCTTTATGTGAAGCGTGCGGGGACGTAGGCTAGTTTTGTGTGCGTGTGTGTCAGTTGAGTAACAACAGTTTCAAAGAAAACAATTAAAAGCCAGAAAGAAGTGTCGTCTGAATTCACACGATTTTCTGCCAGGAATAAATAGAATAGTGTCTGACACAGGCTTTATGTGTTAATAGTTGTAAGTGTTTGTCAGGAATAGTGATAGAGAGACAGACAGACAGGCAGAGTCACAAAGCCGGAGTCACAAAGGGAAATAGGAGATGAATCAGTTAGAGATTGAAGGGGTTAGGAGAGGATACAAGTGAAGCCACTGGGGTCTGGGGGAGAGAGAGAGAGAGAGAGAGAGAGAGAGAGAGAGAGAGAGAGAGAGAGAGAGAGAGAGAGAGAGAGAGAGAGAGAGGAAAACGAAAACTAAATTTTATTTAACCAGGGAACATGAGATAAGCAATGACAGCTTTTTCTCACACACAGAGAGAGACAGGGGGAGAGCAAGGGAGAGAGGAATCGAGGGAGAGAGAGTTGGGGGAGAGGGAGAGAGAGGGGGAGCAAGAGAGATAGCGGAGATGGGGTTACAAGGAGCAGAGTACAAATGTGCTACAATCAGTTGTGCAACAACAGGGATTTTTGACACTTTAACACAAAATTAAGACAGGGGGAGAGAGACACAGACTTTGGAGAGGGGGGGGGGGGGGGGGGGGGGAGGGGGGGAGGGGGGGGGGAAAGATGGGAGTGGGGGATACAGTACAATAGACATTAATACAGAAAGATGGGATGTGGGGAGATACATACATACATACATACATACATACATACAAATACAAACACAGGAATTTTAATACTTTTGTTTTTTAATTAAAAAGCGTGTCAAGCATTACAAAAAATATTCTGATAGTAATTTATACACTTTTTGCTGATGTCGAGTCATGCAAATTCAAAATCCTTAGATAAATATCTGGTATCATCAGTACAAGAATTTCATAAATGAACCTGAATTGGCATGGAATTTCTTCGACTGAAAAATAACCTTACACTCAGTCAGTACAAAGTTCAAAGTAAATTTGTATAAAACATATAACAATTTCTTTCTTTTTTTATAAAACTATATCATTCTTCCAATATTAATTTAGGAAAGCATATTAGCTCACAATAAGCTATACCAAGCGTTCTTGAGTGAGGATATAAATATATGCACTTTATTTATTTCAAGGACTTATTTTGATCGCTAAGTAACAAAACATAGGCGGTGGAGAGTTTGTGGACTGTATTTTTTAGTGCTATCGGGGTTTTTTCCAAAGAATAATTAACATGCTATTGCATTTCAGAAAAAAGAAGGTAGAATGGAGAGAGAAGGCAATTTGTTCAATAAGCACACATGGAGACTACAATTCATTGGAATAAGAAGTCAGGCATCCTCCAATGGGGGGGGGGGGGGGGGGGGTCATTAGATTTTCAATTGTTGGTTAATTTGCTTTTACAAAAGCATTACCACACCAGCCACACCCTGTTATTCTCTCCCTGTTATCTTACCCCCCCCCCCCCTCCCTACATACAGTTAGCCACGCATTAATCCCCATGTCTCCCCCAACCTCAAGCACCACCCCCCCCCCCCCATACAGTTAGCCACGCATTAACCCCCATGTCTCCCCCAACCTCAAGCACCCCCCCCCCCCCATACAGTTAGCCACGCATTAACCCCCATGTCTCCCCCAACCTCAAGCACCCCCCCCCCCCCAAAAAACAGTTCTGCCACGCATTAACCCCCATGTCTCCCCCAACCTCAAGCACCCCCCCCCCCCCATACAGTTAGCCACGCATTAACCCCCATGTCTCCCCCAACCTCAAGCACCCCCCCCCCCCCATACAGTTAGCCACGCATTAACCCCCATGTCTCCCCCAACCTCAAGCACCCCCCCCCCCCCCCCCCCCATACAGTTAGCCACGCATTAACCCCCATGTCTCCCCCAACCTCAAGCACCCCCCCCCCCCATACAGTTAGCCACGCATTAACCCCCATGTCTCCCCCAACCTCAAGCACCCCCCCCCCCCATACAGTTAGCCACGCATTAACCCCCATGTCTCCCCCAACCTCAAGCACCCCCCCCCCCCATGTCTCCCCCCAACCCCAACCTCAAGCACCCCCCCCCCCCATACAGTTAGCCACGCATTAACCCCCATGTCTCCCCCAACCTCAAGCACCCCCCCCCCCATACAGTTAGCCACGCATTAACCCCCATGTCTCCCCCAACCTCAAGCACACCCCCCCCCCCCATACAGTTAGCCACGCATTAACCCCCATGTCTCCCCCAACCTCAAGCACCCCCACCCCCCCATAACAGTTAGCCACGCATTAACCCCCATGTCTCCCCCAACCTCAAGCACCCCCCCCCCCCCCATACAGTTAGCCACGCATTAACCCCCATGTCTCCCCCAACCTCAAGCCCCCCCCCCCCCCCCCCCATACAGTTAGCCACGCATTAACCCCCATGTCTCCCCCAACCTCAAGCACCCCCCCCCCCCCCCATACAGTTAGCCACGCATTAACCCCCATGTCTCCCCCAACCTCAAGCACCCCCCCCCCCATACAGTTAGCCACGCATTAACCCCCATGTCTCCCCCAACCTCAAGCATTAACCCCCATGTCTCCCCCAACCTCAAGCCCCCCCCCCCCCCCCCCCCCATACAGTTAGCCACGCATTAACCCCCATGTCTCCCCCAACCTCAAGCACCCCCCCCCCCATACAGTTAGCCCCGCATTAACCCCCATGTCTCCCCCAACCTCAAGCACCCCCCCCCCCCCCCATACAGTTAGCCACGCATTAACCCCCATGTCTCCCCCAACCTCAAGCACCCCCCCCCCCCCCATACAGTTAGCCACGCATTAACCCCCATGTCTCCCCCAACCTCAAGCACCCCCCCCCCCCATACAGTTAGCCACGCATTAACCCCCCCCCCCCAACCTCAAGCACCCCCCCCCCCCCATACAGTTAGCCACGCATTAACCCCCATGTCTCCCCCAACCTCAAGCACCCCCCCCCCCATACAGTTAGCCACGCATTAACCCCCATGTCTCCCCCAACCTCAAGCACCCCCCCCCCCCCATACAGTTAGCCACGCATTAACCCCCATGTCTCCCCCAACCTCAAGCACCCCCCCCCCCCCCCCCATACAGTTAGCCACGCATTAACCCCCATGTCTCCCCCAACCTCAAGCACCCCCCCCCCCCCATACAGTTAGCCACGCATTAACCCCCATGTCTCCCCCAACCTCAAGCACCCCCCCCCCCCCCCTCATACAGTTAGCCACGCATTAACCCCCATGTCTCCCCCAACCTCAAGCACCCCCCCCCCCCCATACAGTTAGCCACGCATTAACCCCCATGTCTCCCCCAACCTCAAGCACCCCCCCCCCCCCCCCCGATACAGTTAGCCACGCATTAACCCCCATGTCTCCCCCAACCTCAAGCACCCCCCCCCCCGCACCCCTAATCTCACCCCAACTTCACACCGACCCTTCCCCAAAGAACTCCGTGTCTCTTCCCACGAAAAAAAAAAACCCTTATCTTTTTCCCAACCCTTTGAATAGCTTCTCTTTTCCCAGCCCTTTGAATAAATTCTCTTTTTCTACCCCTTTGAATAGCTTCTCTTTTTCTGTCCCTTTGAATGGCTTTTCTTTTCCCATCCCTTTGAATAGCTTCTCTTTTTCCCATCCCTTTGAATACCTTCTCTTTTCCCACCCCTTTGAATACCTTCTCTTTTTCCATCCCTTTGAATACCTTCTCTTTTTCTATCCCTTTGAATAGCTTCTCTTTTTCCATCCCTTTGAATAGCTTCTCTTTTTCAATCCCTTTGAATACCTTCTCTTTTCCCACCCCTTTGAATACCTTCTCTTTTTCAATCCCTTTGAATACCTTCTCTTTTCCCACCCCTTTGAATAGCTTCTCTTTTCCCACCCCTTTGAATAGCTTCTCTTTTCCCACCCCTTTGAATACCTTCTCTTTTCCCACCCCTTTGAATAGCTTCTCTTTTTCCATCCCTTTGAATAGCTTCTCTTTTCCCACCCCTTTGAATACCTTCTCTTTTCCCACCCCTTTGAATACCATCTCTTTTCCCACCCCTTTGAATACCTTCTCTTTTCCCACCCCTTTGAATACCATCTCTTTTCCCACCCCTTTGAATAGCTTCTCTTTTCCCACCCCTTTGAATAGCTTCTCTTTTCCCACCCCTTTGAATAGCTTCTCTTTTCCCACCCCTTTGAATACCATCTCTTTTCCCACCCCTTTGAATAGCTTCTCTTTTCCCACCCCTTTGAATAGCTTCTCTTTTCCCATCCCTTTGAATAGCTTCTCTTTTCCCACCCCTTTGAATAGCTTCTCTTTTCCCATCCCTTTGAATAGCTTCTCTTTTCCCACCCCTTTGAATAGCTTCTCTTTTCCCATCCCTTTGAATAGCTTCTCTTTTTCAATCCCTTTGAATAGCTTCTCTTTTTCAATCCCTTTGAATAGCTTCTCTTTTTCCATCCCTTTGAATAGCTTCTCTTTTTCCTATCCCTTTGAATAGCTTCTCTTTTTCCATCCCTTTGAATAGCTTCTCTTTTCCCATCCCTTTGAATAGCTTCTCTTTTCCCACCCCTTTGAATACCATCTCTTTTCCCACCCCTTTGAATACCATCTCTTTTCCCACCCCTTTGAATAGCTTCTCTTTTCCCACCCCTTTGAATAGCTTCTCTTTTCCCATCCCTTTGAATAGCTTCTCTTTTTCCATCCCTTTGAATAGCTTCTCTTTTTTCCATCCCTTTGAATAGCTTCTCTTTTCCCATCCCTTTGAACACCTTCTCTTTTCCCACCCCTTTGGATAGCTCCTCTTTTCCCATCCCTTTGAATACCTTCTCTTTTCCCATCCCTTTGAATACACTCTTCCCACCCCTTTGAATACTTCTCTTTTCCCACCCCTTTGAATAGCTTCTCTTCCCACCCCTCTGAATAGCTTCTCTTCCCACCCCTCTGAATAGCTTCTCTTTTCCCACCCCTCTGAATAGCTTCTCTTTTCCCATCCCTTTGAATAGCTTCTCTTTTTCTATCCCTTTGAATACCTTCTCTTTTCCCACCCCTTTGAATACCTTCTTTTTCCAGCCCTTTTGAATATCTTCTCTTTTCCCATCCCTTTGAATACATTCTCTTTTCCTACACTTTTAATTTCTTCTTATTTCCCATCCTTTTAATACTTTCTCTTTTCCCACCCCTCTTAATGCTTTCTCTTTTCCCACCCCTCTTAATGCTTTCTCTTTTCAGCACTCTTAATACTTTCTTTCCCCTCCTTCATAATACCCTCTCTTTTCTAACTTCTCTCAAAAACGTCTTTTTTTAACCTCTTTTTTTTTTTTACTTTATGAATGCCATCAAAAAGAGTAAGTACTCCGCAGCTGGCTGAAGCCGGGTTTTTTTTAAATTATTATTCTACACACCTACACTACAGGTGGGGATCATTGTGAACACACACACTACACCAGGTGAGGAAGTGAGAAAGTTGGCTTCATTCTTTGCAAGAGGTTTGTAGGCTGCGAAGTTATCACTCTTTTGTAACATTTAGGCTTTTTGATGCCATCTCAGTGCGTTACTGTTCGCCTTAGATTCCATTCTTTGATTCCATTCGCCCGTTTTGCCTGCTCACATTTGATCTTTTCGTGTTTTGCCATCAGATTCTCATTTCGATCATTTCGTTTAGCCTACACCCTCTACACGAAACGATCATTCAAAAGACCCTGATATAATAAGGTTAATCTCTCTCTCTCTCTCTCTCCCGTTATGGTTGTCACACACACACACACACACACACACACACACCAAGCAGGGCCCGGCTGTGTATATACACAGGCCCTGATTCCAAGTTTACAACTACACTCATCACCCCGTCCCACAAACACACACACACACACACATACATATACATTCTACACGATCGATTCACATCTGCCATCAGTCAAAAGCCACCACATTCATCATCCCTTTTTGGCATTGTCCATTATTTTCAGAACCCATCCGCCAGTGCAGGGCCACCCTCAGACATCCCCTAAGGTCCACCATCAGGGCAGTGGGCTTGATCAAGAAAGGACAATCCGGGCACAGATACCGCTCAAAATTCAGTTTCCCCCCTTTGTAGCTGACCGCGTGGAGGGCGCTGTTCAGTTGATCTGCGATGATCAAATATGGATGACCTCCGATTTTGTAAAAGCAGACGTCTGTCGGTTGATACTCCGGGGGTTCTGCTTCGTACTCGCTACAGTGCTTCATGGCAGGTTTACTCATGTCCTTTGGAACCCGCTCATACGAGTTTTTTCTAGTGTCCTCTGGATGTTCAAACAAGCGGACATCATTTCCTGAACGGGCTCTCGGGATGCGTTCCTCTACCACAGCAAAGTACTGGGCGTCGTTATCCACATCAAAAGCCCTGACATAGCCACCCGTACAGATTGTGAACTCTGTTTCCGGGTCTATCATCTCGTCAGATTTGTCGACAGGGAACGTAACCCTTCTGATGTCAGCCTCAGCCGTCTGCGTTTTCTTGACCAGTACAAAGAGACTAGAGTTTGGGTTCTTACAATAAGTTCCATGCAAATGAGGACCGGCTATGCCGTATAGTTCAATCTCTTTTCTGTTCATTGATAATCTGCCTGAGCAGGTATCGCTGAAATATGTGTTCAGTACACTTAAGGCAAATGGACGAAAAGTTCTGGAAAATCTGTCTGCACCAAATTTTTTGACTGGTGCTGCTGACTCGATCGTCTGTGAATCATTGATCAACCTCCTTTCATATGATGCAAATACAACAAGTTGCTCTTCCCTACCGAAGGTAGGATTCATCATGTCACCTCCAATGTTGGATCACTGCTTAAGCGATAGCATTCATCCACCGTGACCAGGTCGTTAGTGTAGATTTGTAGTTCAATGCTCTGACCACCAGATCCACCTGTTGAAAAAAAGAAGAGAACTTGGAGAGAGAATGTAAGGGATGATTCATTTACTTAAACCCTTGTCACGCTGACAAGTATCCATTCCAGCATTTGGTTTAAGCATTGTTATTGTCCAAAAATAAAATATCATACAATACAAGACGACTGATTGTCAAGCTACTATCTGCTGAAAACCTTACTAATACTACTAACCCATGAAAAGACTACTATTTTTTTCAGCAGTTAGTCGTATTACTACTAACTGCTGAAAAAATAGTAGTATTTTCATGGGTTAGTAGTAATACTAAGGTTTTCAGCAGATATAGTCCTTCAGCCAGCCCCTCAAATCAAGGGGGTCGGTACCACTCATAGTGGCAAGTGTTATCATATATTTTTGGAATCGTCTATGTCCCTAGATGTCAGAACATCATGATAATGTTGTGAACGTGGCAGCTTTCTGCCTGTTATCACGTGATTTCTAACCCCACCCTAACGCGTCGAGAACGCGCACCGTGATCAAGCTCTGTTCTCCCAGAGCCTAAACTATTGAAGATAGAAAGACAATTATTGAACACAAAAGATGTATAATAGCATGTTCTTATAAGTATATCAAATTATTATTCGTTCATGAAACGTAGTGGCGCTCTGAGGATTTCACGACACATTCACACAAAATTCGTCATTGTCTTTTGTCAAAGCTAACTCGTTAGATACACTTTATGAAGCAAAACAAAGCGCAAGGGACTTGTGATTCTCATGAAACTATCAAAATGTTGATCATTTCGGAAAAGCTATCACTTTTGTGAGTGTCATCAAAGATTACGCAACACGACAAAATCCTCAGTTCGTGTTCTGCTTTGTCTAAATGATGATCGGTGACTTCCACGAAGACGTTGGACAAGTGACATCCCAAGCTTTGCTGGACAACCCAGTTGTGCATCAGATACTTGACCTTTGGGATGAATATCTTCAACATCTGCGTCATGACAACGGGGATCTACTTTGCAAACAGACCATCCTGAGATCTATGAAGAGTTTCAGAAGGGCAACTTCTCTGTGCAGCTTGCAGCAGGAAACCCATTTGGACGCATTCCTGTGGACCAGACCACTGAAGTGACGGTGAACAAGGACACACAAACTGTAGGAGGCACAGCCCGATTCAGTTTAAAGGCTGGAGCAGTGAGCCGATACTACCTCACCGCAGAATACAGAAGTGAATTCTTGACAAGGCTGAGAAACATGGTTCACTTGAGCAAGCATGGATTTGAGCATCCTGAACTTCAGAACTCTAGAATCAAGAAAGATGAACAAGCTGTCAGTGCTGTTGTTGAGACGCTTACAAGCTGGGTCAATCACTTTGAAGCCAATGTGGACCTCATCAGCATCTCCACTGGCGCTACTGCCCCAAAAGATGTCGCTGAAGACAGTAGAGAGGCACACGCAAAAGGAGAACATGCCTACGCAACATTCAAGACCGAGAGATTAGAATCAAATCCACCCACAAAGACGTTTCATGCCCCAATGAAGAAATGTCAGATCAAAACATTTGCAACAGCCACCAAGAAGAAACAAACCAAATGTATGGATGGTCGTTCTGTTATATTGAAAGCTGACAGAGCACTGTTTGGTCGCATGATCGTGATGGGGCAGTGCCGTGATATCAACATGAAAGACATGCTGCGCCATCCACTTGGGCCTCTTCCATGGTCTCTGGCCACCCCTGATAGAAGTTTGCGAAAAACAAACAAGGCAGCACTGGCTACTAGCATCAAGAAAAACATCCCACTGGCTGACGCTGTGCCTGCCCAATCAGCAACGATCATCGATGGCATGGCCCTTGTACAACGCTTGACCCCTGTATAACGCTTGACCCCTGATGCCCAGCAGACCACCTTTGATGACATCGCAGAACAGATCTTCGCCATGGCCATGAAGGAGGCTTCATTTAGCAGAAGGGTTGACATCGTGTTTGACACGTACCGAGAAAAGTCCATCAAATACGCAGAGAGAACCAACAGGGGTGCAGAACTCGGCCTGAAGGTACAAGACGTGACACCAGGACAGATGATCAAACAGTGGCGAAGGTTCTACCCATCTCTCAAAAACATTGTTATGGATTCTGTGGTCCAAAGACCTTTCTGTTTTATTTTCTTGCAACCTGTCTTACAACAGAAAATACAATCAGGCTTGAAGATGACATTTTCAGATGTTGCAGAACAAGGTCTAGGCTGGGAAATGTCACTTGTGGTACTAGTACATTGTAAGCGTCCAAGGTTACCTGTGAATCTCTGATAGCAGTCTCTGTGATAGCCATGCTCTTGTTTCAGTTCTTCAGGCACTAACCTGCAAGAATATTCCATGCGATAGTCAGAATCAGGAGGTTCCAAAAGTTTACATTTACAGATGCCCTTGAGCTTTGTAAGTTTGTTTTCATGTTCTTTTAATTCAGATATGTATGTAAAAGTGTCAGATTTTGAATCCTGGAAGTGAATCACACAAACTCGAGGCTTTTCCTGTTCAGATGAGGTGGTGGCACAATCTGTGTGTTTTCGCTTGCGTGACGCCATTACTTCTTAGATCTGCACCCCTCAGTCATCTGCAATTGTGTTAGAATTTGTATGTAATAGAAGGTTTTAATACAAGACATGATTTCTAAGCAATCAAGTGGTCAAAAATAAACAAGATCTGCCAAAAAGACGTTTTTAAGGATTCCGAGCGATATTCCAGTTTTGGGGGTAGGGATGATCTTTTTGCAACTGTGACATACCTAATCTGTCCAGAACCTTCAAACTTGGCCTAAATGACCCTAATACATTGTAGTTTGTGACAATATATGCCAAGTGAGGGATTTGTTGATTATTTCTTAAGTGTGAGAGATGACATCCTCTTTTAATCATGAAAATGACAGTATGCGAAGAACGCGTGTCACGGAAGCCAAGTTATAGCCTTATTATTATTTGTAATGCTCTTTTTATGATACTTACTCATTGCTTTTACTAAATTAGGAAGCAAATTATAGTTTTCTTAGTTTTAATATCACTTGATTACTTATTGAAATTGCCGAAATGAGGTTTAGGGGGGTACCCTTGCGGCAAGGGCAATAACTCTAAGACCAACCCAAATGTTTTGCTGTTAACATGCATAAATGGATTCAGCACACTCTGGAGCACATTTTAGACCTAGTCTGGTTTAGCCCGGGGGGGGGGGGGGGTGCAGGTTACCCCCCAGCTCCTCACCGACTATTATCATCGCTACTCGTTTCCTTCATCCAGCGCCACAACCAACCGTTTCCAACACCCTTCTCCACCTCCATCAAACGTAAATTATCACTTTCACTGTCTGTGAGAAAGACCATTGTTCTCGTGATTCTCCTCTTGATAGTAAACACTATACTAATGAGTAATGCCCATATCTTAAAAAACCATATTGAACATATTGAGGGTGTCAAAAGGAGATTTACAAAGAAAATTGTTGGTACGAGTAATATGGACTTCGAAGAGAGACTGAAATATTTGAAATTGCCAAGTTTAGAGTCTTGACGTTTAAGAGGTGACCTTATCGAGGTTTATAAAATTCTACACAACCTTTATGATGCTAGCACCACTAAAACCTTATTAATACTTTCAGAAGAAGATAGAACTCGAGGGCATAACTTCAAACTTACAAAGAAAATAAACAATACTCGTTCCACTCAAACAAATTTCACGAATAGAATTACAACGGCATGGAATAACCTTTCAAATGAGACTGTTAATGCATCGTCACTGAACGTATTAAAAAATTATACTGACCAAAAATATAACAGCGTGATGTACTCCTTAAAATTAGAGGAACTTTATTAGGATTCAAATCAATACACAAAAGCCTATTAGTTCATGGGTAAAAAAGTATATATCACTTGAAACGATATCAAGAGGGCAAAAGGCTTCAAAAATAAGCCTCTAGTGCCAAATTGCTATGCTATGCTAAACACTAGTAAAGATTTACGATAGGAACGCCTTTGGTTGACAAAGCAATTTCGCATGCAGCTATTGCGACTGAAACTTCCGGCTGCTATTTGCTTCTTCTCAACTGAAGAGCGATGTTGCTTGGAACGGAAACAAAATGAACTTTGAATCAACAAATTTTGGTCAAAATTTTGAAAAAGTCGCTGCCTGGTTTTCAACTTTTGAAAAACCGGCGCCGCCTCGTATCCGAGGCAAGGTTGCATCCATGCTCCAGGGATCATCCCAACAGCCGAAGCAATTGAACACTATGGTACAAATGCACCAGCTAGGGATGAGAACATTATGTGTGTGACCGTTTTTTGATTACCCCGCCATGTGGGGAGCCACACTCCGACTTCGGAGGATCACTTTCAAGCAGTCAAACTAAACAAAGCAAACTAGATGTTTGATCCTTCGTTTTCTTTTTTAAAACTTTTATTTGCACAAACACACACAACTTCACATCAAACACAAATACATGTATCTACAAAATTCCTTTTATACACACCGGCTCGCACGCAATTGCATTCATTCTCAGTTTGTTGATATTCCATAAATTCATGAATGGCAAAATGTTTTTGTTTATGATTATAAGTAGCACAATGATCATAACGTTCTGAACATAAGAACTTCACGCAAACATATGATTCCATTTTATCCAATGCATATGCAAAACGTTTTCGATTCAACTATCAACATGCGGTGAAGGAAATACAAGTGAAGGGACAGTGGGGATGGGGGAAGGGGATGGGGAGGTAGATTGAGATATACACAATAGTGAAATTATTTTGGTGACATTGACCTAAGATCGACAGTGACAAGCAATCTGAATGCGAGAAAAAAAAAAGATTAGAGGAGATTACGTAAGACTAAGAGAGTATGAATGTTCTCCTTGTGTGTGTGTGTGTGTGTGTGTATGCATGTGTGTGTGTGTGTGAGAGAGAGAGAGTGTGTGTAATGAGTGAGAGAGTGAGTCTGCGTATGTGTGTGAGCATGCATGCACGTGTGTTCAATGTGACCTGCAAATGCCAAAGAAGAGGACAACTTAAAGACAACAATCACCAATACAAATGAAACATCACCAAAGAGGAGAAAATAAAAACAATCCATAGGTGGAACAGCATCATACGCTAACCAAAAGTTTTACATGAAAATCCTAGCAAGCTTAATGTGAACATTGTACTCAAGAATGAATGAGTTTCTGTACAAAAACATGTTACTTTTTATTATCGATGTACAAATACTGAAATAAAAATCATTTCCTTTTCCATTACTATACAAACGCACACAGACGCATTATCTAATATAACCTTTCCTCCCCTTCCTCTTCCACACACACACACACAGAAATACATCTTCTCACATATTGACTAAAAATTGTATTATTTGAAAACGAGCTTTGTCGTTGATCCACCAAAACTGATGCATGATATTTACTTCACACAGCTCTTACTAACTAAAGCACTCTCACCATAACATCACACACACACAAAATATCTACGCAACAAAGTGAAATGAATAAGGGGAAGGAACTTCTCATAATTAACTCCCTTTCACCAAAGTTATTTATGGCACCTATTCGCCTAGCAAAGTGAAAGTAGTTGCCACAACAATACAGACCCAAGTTCATCCTCAAAAAAGGATGGCCCAGACCTGCTTATCATGACAACCACCCACACAGTACACAACAACAGTGGTAGAGAGTTGCTCACAAACAAATCAACATACATTCAAGAATGGCTTAGCCTTCAGTCTTGAATAATGTTACACTTAAACGACACTCAGCACAGAACAAACTGGTATGCCTCAATGGAAGTTAGGTTAAGCAAATATGAAACAGTGAGGCTAAGAGTGAGGATATATAGTGAAATGAAGAAGGACAGCAACAGAGTGATACAAAGTTGTCACAGTGTATGAGGGTCACTTTCTTGATATAACACTCATAGAATTTAAACATGCTGCCGAAAAACTTCACAAAACACCACTCTCGTGGGTGAAAGCAAAACGTTCTCTCAATCCTCAAATGACACGTTTCAATCTTCCCTCAATCTTCCCAATCCTGAAGTGTTGGCGACCGCATTAAAAATAATTTCCAATGTGTGTGCGTCTGTGCATACAGGATGGGTGGTGGTGGGGAGGGGGGGGGGGGGGGGGGGGGGGGGGGGATGTTAGAACTGCATGTATCCATCATCTTGTTTTAATCTGCCAAAAACTTTGGCAGAAATGTTTGATTTTTATAAGACTGTGGTTCCGGATGACAAGATGGCCGATCCTGAAGACTCGTTCTATCAGCTTTTCCAATCCTGATTTCAGGAGCAGGCCTGAACTACTTTCACCCACGCATTCTACACACACATACGCATAAACATCAAGTTCAAACATCCCCCTTTTTCATGCCTTCTTTAAGGAACAGGGGGAAACTATGAAACAGAGAAAGGGTGGGTCAACGATAACTTAGCGTATAATATGGACACGGCAACAACACCAGAGCATATAAAAAAAAAATTAAAATTAAAAAATTAAAAAAACACCAGAGCATATATAGGCGAAGAAAAAAGCTGATAGACCTCGATCAAAGACTTTGTGCTGCCAGAACAGGAAAAAAACCCACCCCAACTAGAATACCCACGGGTATAATGTCTCATTTGTTTTTTAAAACTCATAAAATTTATAAAAAAACCAAATCTACACTGAATTCATTTAATTTTTGCAATGTCTAGCCTACTTCTTCTATTGCGTTCCCGGGCCGTAAGGCCACAATGGGTACGTATGTGTCCGTTTTCCAGTTTTCACTGGTGTCCTCGCTGCATTCAGCCGACACATTCCGATTTCAGAGGAGCTCAAAGGAGAAAACTATTATGGAAGATTTTTGGGGGTAAAAAGGCTGGAGAATGGGCCAAAAGTCAGTAGATGACACAAAGCAAGGAAAAGGGCAGAGTTAAAAAGAGAGTGGCAGACTAGAGGAAGTTACAAGCACAGAAATTCCGGAAGGTGGGAGAACTATTTGTCCAGTATCCCCACAGGGGGGGGGGGGGGGGGGGGGGGTAATAATTCAAAATGTTGTAACCAAGGACAGTGTTTTATCTAAGATTGTGACAAAAATCACATTTCACGCAAGATCTCTCAACACAAAGAGCATTTGCTTGATCATCTGCAAACTGGTGTCACATGATAATTGTTGCCTCCTTTGTGTTGGTTTTTTCATTGACATATTTACCAGCCACACAAGCAAAGCTGGTAATGTTTTCACTGACATTTGTCTGTTTGTTCATGGCTGACTGACTACGTTATCATGATAACGTTTGAACAAAGGAACGTACGAGGCTCAAATTTTGCACAGACAGTTAGGATATCTAAGCCAAGCTCGAAATGAAGGTCACCGGTCTTCGTCTTCTTCTGCGTTCCCGGGCCATAAGGCCACAATGGGTGCGTATGTGTCCGTTTTCCAGACTTCGGAGGAGTGGTCACTGGATAAATGTCAAGGTCAAGGTTACTGGAGCAGAAAATGTGCAGCGCGGCTGGTGATCTACTAGCGTCTGTATTTTAAAAAAAAAATGTATTAAATGATATTTTGCTCCGCTTTTCAAACAGATTACCATAATTTTCGGACTATAAGGCGATATTTTTTTCTCCAATTTCGACCTATGCGCCTAATAAACGAGGGCGCCCTATTAGTGAACAAAATCGTGAGAAGAGAGGCAACGATTGCCATACTCAGTACAGTCTACTGTGAGTCACAACATCGAAAGTGGTAACAAGTCGCCGATACGACGAATACTCATGTTAAAATGCTTCAAAATCCCTATTGTCGTCCGAGATACCGTCCAACAGATGCCATAACCCTTCATTGGATGTAAAAAGCATCGTTGTAGAGCTTAAAATGCCATAATTCTACCAGTTTTCGCGAAGAAAAGTCCAAACACAACAACCGGAAGTCGCAAAAACGGAAGTTCGATTATTTGAGAAGGGAGCCAACTCTCGTTTATGACAGCAGTAATGGCGGTCGGTAAGCATTTACAGGACGTGTACGGGCTTCAAACTTCGACTTTCTTTTGCGAGGGCGCCTTTTACTTAATTTTTTTTCAGATTTTTCTTGAAAATTGCCCTATTCGCCTTATACACAGCAGCGCCTAATGGCTTCGCACACTAGCATCAGGCGTCAATTGTTTCTCAGAGCAACGCCTTGACGCGTTGACGCCTGCATCACAGCACACATTGTAGCGAGGCAGTGGTGTTCTCACACACGACTCTTGTCGCTTCGCCTCTTGTCGCTCGAACTTCCTTATTTGGAAAGCAAGGAAAGATTACTCTAGCGTCAAACCTCCTCTTAGAAACAACAGTATTTTTTTTCTTCAATCTGAGTTATGGTCCTTCCGTCCGTTGTGATTGGCTAGTTTCACGATCTCTGCGATCTTGAGCATCAAAATTAGAGCTAATTCTCGAGCAACACAAAATCGCGCAGCTACCATAAAAAATCCTGCCGCCGCGAATCTCTCACACACAAGCGGCGCATCAAACTGCGCCTTGCAGCAAAAAATCGCCGCGATCTCGAGATCTTGACGCTAGTGTGCGAAGCCCTTAATGATCCGAAAAATACGGTATTTGGTGCTAAAATCATTAAATGTACAGAAAAGTATGAACTTCACATAAATATAAACACAACAAAAATTGTTCACCTCGTTTTCACTTTTTACAAATAAAATCTAATTTCAGCTGAAACATGTCCTTTCCCCTTTTTTCTTCTTCTCCATTTTGACCTATCTCAGAAATCGGTAAAATACCTAGAAGAAATGGGAGCCCAAATTATCTCAGAAATCAGTAAAATACCTAGAAGAAATGGGAGCCCAAATTATCTCAGAAATCAGTAAAATACCTACAAGAAATGGGAGCCCAAATTATCTCAGAAATCAGTAAAATACCTACAAGAAATGGGAGCCCAAATTATCTCAGAAATCAGTAAAATACCTAGAAGAAATGGGAGCCCAAATTATCTCAGAAATCAGTAAAATACCTACAAGAAATGGGAGCCCAAATTATCTCAGAAATCAGTAAAATACCAACAAGAAATGGGAGCCCAAATTATCTCAGAAATCAGTAAAATACCTACAAGAAATGGGAGCCCAAATTATCTCAGAAATCAGTAAAATACCTAGAAGAAATAGGAGCCCAAATTATCTCAGAAATCAGTAAAATACCAACAAGAAATGGGAGCCCAAATTTCAATCAGTTTATTTTATTTTATTTTCCTGCCCTGTGTCGGCGCGAGGAGCTGTAAGGGGAGGGGGATCTGGAGCGAGAAGAGCGCTGTCCACTGTCGGAACGAGAACGGGAGCGAGATCGTGATGGGGATGGGGATCGTCTGCCCCTCTTCCTGTCGTCACGCCGACCGTTTCTTTCCTTCCTGGGGGGTGGAGAGGGTGATGAGCTGGACCTGTACCTGTAAAATGGGACGATAATGACGATATTAACTGTAAGGATGCAAATGGAGAAAATTGAAAAACAGGCACGGCAGGGGTCCAGGGGTTGCCCAGGGCCCTGGCTGGGTACAGGGCTGGGGGGTCAGGGGGCAACGCCCCCCTGAAGCTGAAGAAAAAGCAAAATCATACTCAATTTGAAGCTTATTCCAGGCTTGTAAAGTGATAATTCAACACTTTTTCCCCCTTGAACATTGAATCAAATTTTTTTGGGTGGTCAAAATTTTGAAAAACAGGCGCCCCCTTCGTATCCGAGGAAAGGTTGCATCTATGCACTTCCAACAACAACGCTGCTGTAAATGATGATGGTAATGACAAATCAACACATGACACACTATTGTAAAAAGTCGGTCTAAATTTCTGGTACATTTGTTGGCGCAACGAAAAATATATGATGTGCTTGAGGGGAGAGATATTTCAGGGTACAGCTATGTGCAGACCTGTTTTCCCTACAGATTTGTCCGTAATCATTACGTCTTGAGACATCCGATTACGCTATTACGGTCAGCAACAACAAAATCTGCATTTCCGGTGAACGAGTGCGAAAAAACCCCAAGAAGAAGCGAGTTCGGCTCAAACGCCATACCTTCTTTTGATTTAAAAGAAGGCATGGCATTTGAGCCGTACTCGCTACTGTGTCGTCTGCTATCAAAGGTATCACTTCGAGTGATGTCCCTTGAATGAATACTTCTGGTTTATTTCTCCATGCTGCCATTTTTCTAGGTATGAAGTGCAATCTGAAGGCATGCCGAAAAAGCAATACTCGCAAGCGGATGATTCCGACTCAGATCCTGATTAGACGCCAAAGAAAAAAGCGAGGTCCCCCAGTAGTTGAAGTTGCCCCCCCCCCCCCCCCCCCCCCCCCCTCAACAAAGGGTTTGATAGCAGCAGAAAAATCTGGTGGAAGGATTTCTTAGCCAGCAAAATTACGGACAGATGCCTGAAATTACTGATTTCAGAGCTTGGGATTACTGACAGTGAAGATTTGGGGTAAACAGGTCTGTTTTTGTTCATACCTTGTGTCCCGTTCTTTCTCCTTGCGGGCAGGGGGTGTTCGTTTTCTTTGGTTTACAGAGGACCTGACAAGGGGCCTCTCCGGACTGTCGCTGTCACTGCCACTGTCGCTGTCACTGCCACTGTCGGAGCTGCTGCTGTCAGGGGAGGATCGCCTGCAAAGACAAATAAAAACAAAAACAAAAATGCATGAACCCTTTCACTGCCAGAGGAAAACTAATAAATTATCGATTTTCTGATCATAAAATTTAAAAGACCTGTTAAGACTCAAATCTGAGAAAATGGTCTAGAGATATCTTTCCTGACTTGTCTAAACCAAAAGCAACCCAGTACTAAAATTCCAAAGGACCCTCTAAAAGAACGTGCAGGGGGTCCAAAAGATGCACTAGAAAAATTATTTTTAGCATTCGCAATGCCACTGGGACCCTCTATCCCGCCTCTAGGACCCTCTATACTGCAAGTGAAGGAGCCCCTGGGACCCCTTGTTTTGTGGGACGATTGGGAGCCCTGCTGAACCATTCCAGGACTGTGACATCAAAAGTTATGACATCATCAATGACATCACACACCCTGTAGTAGACACGGGGGCCAGGCAAGGAAGGGGTTACATATTATGAAACATTAATAAAACACTTAAAAAGAAATAAAAACTCACATGTAATAATTTTATCTTTAAAAACAAAATTTGTGACATGGGAAAGTTTCAAGCCACGCCCAAGTTCAAAAGATGCAGGAGGTATTCTTTGAATCAAAGGCGATTCTTTGTTTTGTTACGACGGCAGCTCTGAAACTTTCAAATTAATCAAAAGGCGCAAAGCACGGCCTAAAATGACTGCTTTAACCCTTTCACCGCCAATGTCGCATTTATGCACCACAATGGTTTAACACCCATGTCACTAAAAGGCCTCAAACCAGGGTCTGTTATCCAAAGACACTATTCTCTTAGTTTTGGGAGGTGAGGATAGGCCTAATGTTATACATGTCACAGAGGAATTCCCAATATTGCAGATAATTTGTTTTCTGTACTCAATTAAGTTTAATGGTATTTTTTGGCGGAAAAATGGTTGGCGGCGAAAGGGTTAATCATGGGTGCAACTCCCCCCAAAATGAAAAAGACTGAAAGGCAGGGGTCCAGGGGCCGCCTAGTGCCCAGGCGAGGTACAGGAGCATCACTCTACACTCCCTCCACACGCAAAGACATTCACTGCCAAGCGTTTGTCTGTTTTTCCACCTCATGTCAGTGATTTTTTCCCCTTTAAAGCAACGCATGCGCACTCCAAAAAAAAAGTTACTCCTCTCTTGCCGGTTGGGAGGCAATGGACAACCGAGAACGTAAGAAAAAACAACAACATAGCACTGGAAGAGTCAAAGACCCACCGGATCACGTGTCAAAATCACGGGTTTCACGGGTTTTCCCTCTTATAGCTGGAAAGAAATCTTGTTTTGACCAGGTCTCACTCCCATACAAATGCCCCCAAATTCAAAGAACATAGCATTTTCCAGATAGATAACTAATCAACTAACAAACAACACAACAACAAAAGCAAACGTTACACGTTCAAACCGACCTTGCCGGCTGTCTGGGCTTTTCCTGTCTGTGACTGTCCCTCTTGCCCTTTCCTTCCTCTCTCTCGCCTCGTTCCTCTCTGAGACTGTCCCTCTTGCCCTTTCCTTCCTCTCTCTCGCCTCGTTCCTCTCTGAGACTGTCCCTCTTGCCCTTTCCTTCCTCTCTCTCGCCTCGTTCCTCTCTGAGACTGTCCCTCTTGCCCTTTCCTTCCTCTCTCTCGCCTCGTTCCTCTCTGAGACTGTCCCTCTTGCCCTTTCCTTCCTCTCTCTCGCCTCGTTCCTCTCTGTGACTGTCCCTCTTGCCCTTTCCTTCCTCTCTCTCGCCTCGTTCCTCTCTGAGGCTCCTTTCTTCCCTGCCAGTCCTTTCGTCCCTCAGATTTCTCTCCTCTCTCCGGCTCCTCTCCTCTCTCCGGCTTCTTTCCTCGCTGTCGTTTCTGTCTTCCCTGCGACTCTGCTCGTCTCTGCGATTCTTTTCTTCTTCTTTCCTACTTCTTCCTTCTCTCTGATTTCTTTCCTCACTGTCGTTTCTCTCCTCTCTGCGACTTCTTCCTTCTCTCTGGTTCTTTCCTTCTCTGTCGTTTCTCTCCTCTCTGCTGCGATTTCTTTCCTCTCCCCTACTCCTTCCTTCTCTCTGATTCTTTTCCTCACTGTCGTTTCGTTCCTCTCTGCGACTTCTTTCTTCTCTCTGGTTCTTTTCTTCTCTGCGATTCTTTCCTTCTCTGTCTTTTCTCTCCTCTCTGCTGCGATTTCTTTCCTCTCCCCTACTCCTTTCTTCTCTCTGATTCTTTTCCTCACTGTCGTTTCTCTCCTCTCTGCTGCGATTTCTTTCCTCTTCTTTCCTACTCCTTTCTTCTCTCTGATTCTTTTCCTCACTGTCAATTCGTTCTTCTCTGCGATTCTTTCCTTCTCTGTCTTTTCTCTCCTCTCTGCTGCGATTCTTTTCCTCTTCTTTCCTACTCCTTTCTTCTCTCTGATTTCTTTCCTCACTGTCGTTTCGTTCTTCTCTGCGATTCTTTCCTTCTCTGTCTTTTCTCTCCTCTCTGCTGCGATTTCTTTCCTCTTCTTTCCTACTCCTTTCTTCTCTCTGATTTCTTTCCTCACTGTCGTTTCGTTCCTCTCTGCGACTTCTTTCTTCTCTGTGGTTCTTTCCTTCTCTGTCTTTTCTCTCCTCTCTGCTGCGATTCTTTTCCTCTCTTCTTTCTTCTCTCTGATTTCCTCGCTCTTCATAGTCCTCCTTCTCGCTGCTGTCATGACGACGACGTTTGCTGGCCGGAGGGGGGGATCTCTCATCGCGGTTCTTTCCCGACCTGAAAACAACAAGACACACAACAACAAAAATACAGAAATCGACATAAAAGTTGACCAGCATCCATGGAATCTAATCCTGTGGTTTTACAGAAAATATCTCTGACCCCGTGCGCTTTACGCGTTAAAAGCAGGGAGAAATCCCGCTGCCTGGTATGACCAAATCGATAGCTAGTTTTCCTGAATAACAACACCCCCCCCCCCCCCTCCACCCCCACCCCACCCCAAGTATCATCACCCCCCACCCACCCCCACCTATAAAAAAAAGGGTGGCGCTGCGCTTGTGGCAACATTCTCTCCAGGTGGGAGCAACCCGGCGGAGTGCAGGGCAGCTCACACACACACACATTTACTGCTCTTTTTTCACCCTTCTAGACTAGTACAAGTGCTACATTCCTTTGAATATAGCAAATGCTTATATAGGCCCTTTTTATTGTACAAGTGTGTGTGTGTGTGTGTGTCTGTCTGTCTGTCTGTCTGTCTGTCTGTCTGTCTGTCTGTGTGTGTGTGTGTGTGTGTGTGTAATAAAATCGTTGCTACTCAAATTCTCATAATCCGGCGACACCGGCTCTAGGCAAATAAAAAATCCTGCAATTCAGGACATCCTGCAAGGAGCATCCATGCATGTAGTGGGGCTGGCCACCAGTAACAAAGCTGAGGGGCACCGTTCCCTAACCTTGCCTCTCTGGTCGGTTCCTCCTCCCTCTCCTCCTCTCGTCTGCCCCTCTTCCGCGGCGGGGATGGCTCGGGTCTCCGGGCAGGGGAGTAACTCAGGCTGCGACTGTGGCTGTCGTGGCGACGCTGCCGTCTGACCGGGGCTGGGGGCGATGGTGCGTGCCCGTTGCGCTTCTTCGTCCTGTCATGACGCGACATGACATGAGCAAACGATGAGATTCAGATTTTTATTGAGTGCATTGGTTTCATATGCTACAAATGGACAACATTTACACCCAAAAACGAAGAGAAAAAACCATCAGTGACAAAATAACTTCAGCACAAGAAATTAAATCATGCACACAGAGAGAAACAAAATTCAAAAAACATTACTGATCTGGATGGATGTCATATTGCAAAGGGCCTTTGGACGGAATATTGCAAAGATCAGATTAGTATATTATGAGTTATACTGCCACATAGTAAAATGAAAAGAACATTATTTGCTAAGGCTACCAAGCAATTTGCAAGTCCATTATGTACTATACAAGCATGATGGAGCAAAAACTATAGAAAAAAAAGAAGAAATACAAAAGTAGCCAGCAATTTTACAGGGAGCTGGCATTGTTGAGAAAAAACATCCATATGCAACCAGCTTTAATCACTCTCTCACATCCTCCCTGCACCAGGCATCCGTAAAGTCTTCTTCTTCTTCGATCGCTCAGAAATTTTCCTGTCCAATCCATTATGAGCGCAGATGCGTCATGCTGCTGTTATGCGCATAAGAAATAGTTAGGCCCAGCAAGTCCGACTTCGGCTGGAGGGAATCTTTTTGAAAGTGTTTCTTGAAAAAAAAGCAGGAGAATGGACCGGTAAGGCTAGAAAGATAGTAGATGACAGAAAGCAAAGGGAAAAGGCAGAGTCAAAGAGCGTGACAGATTAGAGGAAGCTACAACTACAAGCACAGAACTTCAAGAAGGTGGGAGAACTATTTATACAACGGGGGGGATCCGAATGGTCAGAAGTCCAATCCTCTGAAAACTGCGATACAAGGGCCACCGAGGCCTCAGACAATAGAGGATCAACACCAAAATTATTTCCGAACATGACCAAAAAGACTTGATGCAGTGAGAAATCACTTTAAAATACTATACACAGTAGCTTTTCTCAGCTCCTTTCAGTTCACTCGTCACCAGCATAAACCAATTTAAAGTGTTTTATCCATTAGGCTTACACTGTTTTATGGTGGCATACCACTTCTAAGGTCTTTTCCTATCCCTAACCCAAATCAATAAGAATATTTGCCTCTGTTAAAGGAAATATCTTGAAACAAATAGCTCTCTGTGGAAAACTGAAAGGAGCCAGAATGAGGGGAATGCGTGTACTGTGTATACAACAGAACACATCACACTCAATAAAATTAAAAAAAAGGCAAAACCGGTAACAGTAGAAGCCAATACTGACAGAAACTCTTAATCCTCTGAAATTCTTAATCCTCTGACAATTCTGATGCCTGCTGCACCCCCTTTACCTGTGTGAATCGCTGTCGGAGGAAGAATCGTGGCGCCTGGCGACGGGCGAAGCCTTGCGTTTTCTGGGCGGAGATCTCTCCCTGTTTTTACTGGACGGCGGTTTCTTCGACACGGGTCGCTCGGCTTCAGAGTCGCTGCTGACGAAAGAAGACAAAAATGAAACAGAGCTGCTGTTGACTCTTCTAGCGCCATGTCTTTATTTTACTTTCTTGGTTGTCCGTTGCATCTCAACCGACAAGAGGGGAGAACTATTTTTTCAAGTACGCATGTGTTGCTTTAATCCTCTTGCATTTGTGATGGTGCAAGGGAAAAACCTACATCAGTCGCTCAGAATGATTTGAGCAAAAGCCAAAAATAGTCAACAACCCCAAAAAGATCAATTTTCTATACAGGGCATATTTATGTCTATTTTTATTAATTCTACTAGTATCCACAACATGAAAGACAATATTGAATGATTTCTTTGCTTATTTGATTGTTTTCTGAAGTCAATAGAAACAAAGAGGCAAAATTGTATGTGTGTACTGTGTATATATGTATGTGGGTATGTATGTATGTATGTGTTATATATTTGTTTGTTTTTCTTTGGTTATGTATATTTAAATGAAAAAACGAATTAAAAAACGCTTAATACAAAAAAAGAGGCAAAATTGTATCTCCTATGCCCGATTTCTGCAAATGATCTATTTCGAATGCCAAACTTCAAATAATTATAAAATAAAAACCAGACAAGATAACTCAATTCGGTTTTCTGTGTATTAACAAGGAATTTTTGCTCCATCATGGAAAAATTTCAATTTCAATTTATGCCAAATTCTATTATGTCTGGTTTTCCCATGCAGCATCACATTTTTTCCGGCCAAAAACGCCCAGCCGGAAGTTTCCTCTGTGTATTCAAGCCGCCCAAAACCGCCCATAGCTTGACCCCACTCTGAAACCCACTCTGATGGCATTTTCATCACACACTAAGTTCTGGCTTGTTATGCACACACTATGAAGAAGCTTCTCACTTGCAATGATGTGATAGTAACTGTATGGTGCTCTGTGTTTCCAAAGAAAGATTTTCCAGAAAATATGTGCAAGAAGTTTTTTTCAGTAACAAATGTGAATGCAAGAGGGTTAATGGAAACAAAGTCACATAAGCTCTAAAAATGGAGAAACACATGGCAGGGTGCTTGGCAGCGAATGTCTTTGCATTTGGTGGGAGTGTGGAGTGATGCCTTGGGCGAATGTCCACGGCGGTTGAAGAGTCAAACAGCATGGGCAGTAAAGATATTTGCACTGCATCTAATTGCGTCAAAGTACGAAAGCACTGAATAGCTGCGTCGTTGCTATTGAAAGGAAGCAAATATACAGAAAATTCTTCTTATATCGGGGAACAACTTTCTTGTAGGCCCGACTTTTCGACTGTGCGCTTTTCTTTGACGCCATCTTGGCAAGAAAAGAAAGTTTGTACGCATGCGCAGAATATGGTTTTCGGGTCGGAAAAGATGGATCGGCATTGGAAACCCGCACGCACGTCGACTACTCGATTTTAAGCGCTTTTTTGTTGTTGAAAATTTTGAATACGGAATTTGACACCACTAAACGGATGGCCGGAATCACGGCCGGAAACCGGAAAAATTTCGGGAAATACGGAAAGGTTGGCAGCTATGGCTTAAGCGTTCTCACCTGTCGCTGCCTGTAATCGCTTTCTTATTACAATACTAGCTCAGTGTAGTGAGTTTCAGCGTTCTCACCTGTCGCTGCCTGTAATCGCTTTCTTATTACAATACTAGCTCAGTGTAGTGAGTTTCAGCGTTCTCACCTGTCGCTGCCTGTCATCGCTTTCTTATTACAATACTAGCTCAGTGTAGTGAGTTTCAGCGTTCTCACCTGTCGCTGCCTGTCATCGCTTTCTTATTACAATACTAGCTCAGTGTAGTGAGTTTCAGCGTTCTCACCTGTCGCTGCCTGTCATCGCTTTCTTATTACAATACTAGGTCAGTGTAGTCAGTTTCAGCGTTCTCACCTGTCGCTGCCTGTAATCGCTTTCTTATTACAATACTAGCTCAGTGTAGTCAGTTTCAGCGTTCTCACCTGTCGCTGCCTGTCATCGCTTTCTTATTACAATACTAGCTCAGTGTAGTGAGTTTCAGCGTTCTCACCTGTCGCTGCCTGTAATCGCTTTCTTATTACAATACTAGGTCAGTGCAGTGAGTTTCAGCGTTCTCACCTGTCGCTGCCTGTCATCGCTTTCTTATTACAATACTAGCTCAGTGTAGTGAGTTTCAGCGTTCTCACCTGTCGCTGCCTGTCATCGCTTTCTTATTACAATACTAGCTCAGTGTAGTGAGTTTCAGCGTTCTCACCTGTCGCTGCCTGTCATCGCTTTCTTATTACAATACTAGCTCAGTGTAGTGAGTTTCAGCGTTCTCACCTGTCGCTGCCTGTCATCGCTTTCTTATTACAATACTAGGTCAGTGTAGTCAGTTTCAGCGTTCTCACCTGTCGCTGCCTGTCATCGCTTTCTTATTACAATACTAGGTCAGTGTAGTCAGTTTCAGCGTTCTCACCTGTCGCTGCCTGTCATCGCTTTCTTATTACAATACTAGGTCAGTGTAGTCAGTTTCAGCGTTCTCACCTGTCGCTGCCTGTCATCGCTTTCTTATTACAATACTAGGTCAGTGTAGTCAGTTTCAGCGTTCTCACCTGTCGCTGCCTGTCATCGCTTTCTTATTACAATACTAGGTCAGTGTAGTCAGTTTCAGCGTTCTCACCTGTCGCTGCCTGTCATCGCTTTCTTATTACAATACTAGGTCAGTGTAGTCAGTTTCAGCGTTCTCACCTGTCATCGCTTTCTTATTACAATACTAGGTCAGTGTAGTCAGTTTCAGCGTTCTCACCTGTCATCGCTTTCTTATTACAATACTAGGTCAGTGCAGTGAGTTTCAGCGTTCTCACCTGTCGCTGCCTGTCATCGCTTTCTTATTACAATACTAGGTCAGTGTAGTCAGTTTCAGCGTTCTCACCTGTCATCGCTTTCTTATTACAATACTAGCTCAGTGTAGTCAGTTTCAGCGTTCTCACCTGTCATCGCTTTCTTATTACAATACTAGGTCAGTGTAGTCAGTTTCAGCGTTCTCACCTGTCGCTGCCTGTCATCGCTTTCTTATTACAATACTAGGTCAGTGTAGTCAGTTTCAGCGTTCTCACCTGTCATCGCTTTCTTATTACAATACTAGCTCAGTGTAGTCAGTTTCAGCGTTCTCACCTGTCATCGCTTTCTTATTACAATACTAGGTCAGTGTAGTCAGTTTCAGCGTTCTCACCTGTCATCGCTTTCTTATTACAATACTAGGTCAGTGTAGTCAGTTTCAGCGTTCTCACCTGTCATCGCTTTCTTATTACAATACTAGCTCAGTGCAGTGAGTTTCAGCGTTCTCACCTGTCATCGCTTTCTTATTACAATACTAGGTCAGTGTAGTCAGTTTCAGCGTTCTCACCTGTCATCGCTTTCTTATTACAATACTAGCTCAGTGTAGTGAGTTTCAGCGTTCTCACCTGTCATCGCTTTCTTATTACAATACTAGCTCAGTGTAGTCAGTTTCAGCGTTCTCACCTGTCATCGCTTTCTTATTACAATACTAGGTCAGTGTAGTCAGTTTCAGCGTTCTCACCTGTCGCTGCCTGTCATCGCTTTCTTATTACAATACTAGGTCAGTGTAGTCAGTTTCAGCGTTCTCACCTGTCATCGCTTTCTTATTACAATACTAGGTCAGTGTAGTCAGTTTCAGCGTTCTCACCTGTCATCGCTTTCTTATTACAATACTAGGTCAGTGTAGTCAGTTTCAGCGTTCTCACCTGTCATCGCTTTCTTATTACAATACTAGGTCAGTGTAGTCAGTTTCAGCGTTCTCACCTGTCATCGCTTTCTTATTACAATACTAGGTCAGTGTAGTCAGTTTCAGCGTTCTCACCTGTCATCGCTTTCTTATTACAATACTAGCTCAGTGTAGTCAGTTTCAGCGTTCTCACCTGTCATCGCTTTCTTATTACAATACTAGCTCAGTGCAGTGAGTTTCAGCGTTCTCACCTGTCATCGCTTTCTTATTACAATACTAGGTCAGTGTAGTCAGTTTCAGCGTTCTCACCTGTCATCGCTTTCTTATTACAATACTAGCTCAGTGCAGTGAGTTTCAGCGTTCTCACCTGTCATCGCTTTCTTATTACAATACTAGCTCAGTGCATGCTTTTAACCCTTTCACCGCCAATGTCGCATTGTTGAACCACAATGATTTAACACCCACACCATTAAAACTCTTCAAATCAGGGTCTATTATCCAATGACATTGTGTTCCTAAGTTTGGGTAGTAAAGCTTGACCCTATTCTAAATGTGTCACAGAGAAATCCCACAATATTGCAGACAAAATCTTTACTGTAGCCAAGTAAGTTGGCGGTGAAAGGGTTAAGCGTTCTCACCTGTCGCTGCTTGATTCGCTGTCAGAGGCGGAGCCGGAAGACTCTTGGACGCGACGTTTCTTCGTTTTTTCTTCCACCCTGACACACAGCAAAGAACAAAGTTACGATCTACAGGGGCAAAAACGATTTATTTTTATTTTTTTATACTACGATATATTTCGTGGGCACAGTCCTAAAAAAAGACAGTCATAATTAAATAAAAATACACATATACACACAGACACTCTCCCTCTTCAAAACCAGTACAGACAAACCTCTATTTTAAGACTTCCAAAATGTCCGGAAAAATTGGTCGTAAATTGGAGGGGTCGTATGACGGAGGTTTTCACTGGCAGCCGTAGAAAGAAAAAGTTCTCTCTTCTTCATGCACACATACAATGACATATTAAAACTGGATTTGGGTCTTTCCAACTCCATAGGATTGTGCAATCGATGTATTACAGTTTCACTTCGCCGACTTCTGTTAATCACCTCCACTCTCGTCCAAAGTCAGTGGTTTTCGTGCTTTTCCTACGCTTTCCGCCATCTTTTCTACAAGGGAAGCGACTCCGCTTTCAGGCCCTTGACCGTGGTTGTTTCCCTTTGCTCGAAGTCTATGCAGACGACAACAACGGTCGTAAAAACCAACAAAATGGCGGTCGTAAGTCGCGTTTTAGAGGAAGTCGTTTAAGAGAGGTCGTTTACATAGTAAAATGCATCCGTGCCAACAAATCCGGTCTCAAATGAGACGTGGTCGCTTAACAGAGGGTCGTAAAATAGGGGTTTGTCTGTAACAATTTTTGGTGTTTTACATGAGTGCAACTACACAAAATGAAAAAACCCTGAAAGGTCGGGGTTCAGGGGTAATGTCCCCCTGCAGCTGAAGAAACAAATGATTTATGAAGGTATTTAAGATTCATTTTTCCACAATTTATACAAATGCTTATTTCAAAGTGTTTGAAAAATACAGCAGAGACACAAAGATCTTGTTTGACAAATTAAAAAAAAAAAGGAAATTCCTTTTCTGGTAAAATTCAAAAACAGGAAATCCTTGTATACCAGGAAAAGTTGCACCCATGCTTTTACATACACATGCATGCACTTTTGCATGCATATGAGAGAGAGAGAGAGAGAGAGAGAGAGAGAGAGAGAGAGAGAGAGAGAGAGAGAGAGAGAGAGAGAGAGAGAGAGAGAGAGAGGGAGGGAGGGAGGGAGGGAGGGAGGGAGGGAGGGAGGGAGGGAGGGAGAGAGGGAGAGAGAGAGAGAGAGAGAGAGAGAGAGAGAGGGAGGGAGGGAGGGAGAGAGAGAGAGAGAGAGGGAGGGAGAGAGAGAGAGAGAGAGAGAGAGAGGGAGGGAGGGAGGGAGAGAGAGAGAGAGAGAGAGAGAGAGAGAGAGAGAGGGAGGGAGGGAGGGAGAGAGAGAGAG
>CM065702.1:38447351-38449851 GCA_017654935.2 Phymorhynchus buccinoides | reverse complement strand
AAATGACTTTTCACCGCATCGTTTCAAAAGCTTCGCTTACCGACGCAACTGTAGTGGGTTTTTTTTATATTTAGGATTTTGTTTTCCCGTGGGGTTTTTCTGTAGCCGTAATTACCGTCATTTGACTGTTTCCCCGTACAAAATACGGCAAAATCGGGATAGTAAACAGGTCTGCCTTCCTCATCAGTCACACAAAAATAGCATGCCTCTGGCTGCGACGCGCTCTCCAGGTGGGAGCAACCCAAATTTCACAGAGACGCCTCTGTGACTATAAAGCACCTAAATAATACCTAAAAATTTGTATTTAAATAATATGATTAACCCCTTCCTTGCCTGCTACAAGACAGTATCATGATCTATGATGTTATTGATGATGTTATAACTTTTGATGTCATAGTCCTGGGATGATGGTTTTTGGTTTAGATAAGCCAGGAAAGATATATCTCTAGATCATTTTCTCAGATCAAGTCTAACAGATTTGTTTTAAACTTTATAATTAGAAAATTGATAATTTATCATTTTTCCTGTGGCAGTGACGGGGTTAAAAAAAATGTTTTCCATAAAAAAAGGGCATAATATTATGTGCATGTTCTGTTTTTCTATTTCCATTATGAGCAAAGAAGGGAAAAAAAGGGTAAGAAAATCAATGCTTTGCTGTAAAAAAAAATCAGCAACTACAGTGGTACCCCTCTAATAAGACCTTGAAAGTGCGGTGAAAAAAAAGTCTTATCTGAGGGGTGGTCTTATTAGAGGACCAAGCAACTTCCAAGTTGAAACTAGGTGATCATAGTCATACTCCATAAGTTGGAACTCAGTGAATCAGAATGGTTTCACTTTACAAAAAAAAAAGTTGAAAAGCAGCTCCTTTCCGCTATCAGACTGATAAATCGGCGTTAGTGTGTGCACTACAACTCTCGCTGAATGCAAACAACTCACAAAATCCGATAAATGAAAGCAGCTGGCGCATTAGCGTTTGCCGTGATTTTGTATCTGCGGTGTATGCGGCGCCATTTTGTCAGCCGAGTTGTATGCGCGGTAAAAGTTCTGTGTGTGCAAACTGTGACTAAAAATGAACTGCCAGAGCGTTACTTTGTCATGTTTTGTGTTGTGTTGTGTTGTGCATAATCCAGTATTTAGTAGGTCCGTTATGGCGAAGATTAGGTCTGTACTGTTATGTGTAGTTTGTGTGTGAGTGCAACATGGGCCATCGAAGTTGCCATCGGACCCGTTGCCATGACTTTCGATCACGAGTTCGTCTGCTTTTCATCGAGAGATCGATTTGCACGAACTTGACTGCAAAAAGATAAGATTGTGGTCGCATCTCAACCCCTGAAATCGGAACTCAGGAAAAGTCGTATTTGCGGCATAGGATATATAGTGGAATGTGTTCGGGAAAAAAAAATCAGTCGTATGTGAGGAGAAGTCGCATTTGCGAGCGTCTTATTAGAGGGGTACCACTGTATTATCTTTAAAAATTGATAAAAACAGAAGACTCAGATCACGATAAAGACAACTAAATTATTCACAGTTGTCCGCTCACCTGGCTTTCTTCTTCTTCTTTTTCTTCTTGGGAGGAGTTTTATCTTCTTCCTTTTCTTCGTCATCGGAACCTGAACTCTGAACAATGCTGGAGAAAAAAAAAAATTCATACAGTTTCATTTCTAATCCACTAGTGCATACAGCATGGGTGCAACTCCCCAAAATGAAAAAAACTGAAAGGCAGGGGTCCAGGGACAGAGACAGAGCCCCGTCGGACGATTCAGGGGGGGGCAAGTTAAGAGAGAGACATAACGAGACAGACAGACAGTTAAAATGATAGACAGAGACAGTTTGAGTCTGATAAGCCTTGTAAAATTATTACATTGCCTTTCTAAACTTCCAAGATAGAACAACCAAGTTCAATCAAAATGCCCCAAATCGCTTGTGGTCAATGGTGGGTTTTTTGGATGAATTAAAACAACCTGAAGTTCAGTTTCTGGTAAAATTAAAAATACTGAAATCAGTGTAAAACTGAAAGAGTAGCACCCATGATACAGCCACATTTCACAACCACTTCACTCTTCTAGATCAACCAACCTTACATAATTATTCAAACATACCATATTTTTCGGACACAAAATACCCCCAAATGTTACACAAAATTCAGATTTTGTTATTATGTTGTAGTTGTCATTGTTGTCGTTCCCTGGCTTAAAGACTCCAGGGATCATCCCAAAAGCTGAAGCACTTGAACACTATGGTACAAATGCACCAGCTAGGGATGAGAACATTACGTGTGTGACCGGTTTTGATTACCCCACCATGTGGGCAGCCACACTCCAACTTCGGAGGATTTGTTATTATATTTTCTTACTATTTTATTAGTAGTCATATTATAAGGTGCAGGGGGCTCACTCTGGGGAAAAGGCATAGAGTTATGGTTAGAAAAATACGGTACTATGAATACTGCAAATGAAATAAATTATGTGTATCATGAATGAAAGAAAATGCACCTGTTAAA
>CM065702.1:38394452-38446851 GCA_017654935.2 Phymorhynchus buccinoides | reverse complement strand
GGTGCTTGAGGTTGGGGGAGACATGGGGGTTAATGCGTGGCTAACTGTATGGGGGGGGGGGGGCTGCTTGAGGTTGGGGGAGACATGGGGATTAATGCGTGGCTAACTGTATGGGGGGGGGGGGGGGGGGGGACCCTCCCCCCCATGGGGGTTAATGCGTGGCTAACTGTATAACAGGGGGGTGCTTGAGGTGCTTGTGGGTATGAGAATGGGGGGTTAATGCGTGTCTAAGCATGGGGGTGGGGGGGGTAAGATAACAGGTGAGAGGAAAAACAGGGGGGCTGGTGATGGTAATGCTTTTGTAAAAGCAAATTAACCAACAATTGAAAATCTAATGACCCCCCCCCCCCCCCCCCCCCCCACATCCATTGGAGGATGCCTGACTTCTTATTCCAATGAATTGTAGTCTCCATGTGTGCTTATTGAACAAATTGCCTTCTCTCTCCATTCTACCTTCTTTTTTCTGAAATGCAATAGCATGTTAATTATTCTTTGGAAAAAACCCCGATAGCACTAAAAAATACAGTCCACAAACTCTCCACCGCCTATGTTTTGTTACTTAGCGATCAAAATAAGTCCTTGAAATAAATAAAGTGCATATATTTATATCCTCACTCAAGAACGCTTGGTATAGCTTATTGTGAGCTAATATGCTTTCCTAAACTAATATTGAAAAAATGATATAGTTTTATAAAAAAAGAAATAAATTGTTATATGTTTTATACAAATTTACTAGTTGAACTTTGTACTGACTGAGTGTAAGGTTATTTTTCAGTCGAAGAAATTCCATGCCAATTCAGGTTCATTTATGAAATTCTTGTACTGATGATACCAGATATTTATCTAAGGATTTTGAATGTGCATGACTCGACATCAGCAAAAAGTGTATAAATTACTATCAGAATATTTTTTGTAATGCCTGACACGCTTTTTAATTTAAAAAAAAATAAAGTATTAAAATTCCTGTGTTTGTGTTTGTATGTATGTATGTATGTATGTATGTATGTATGTATGTATGTATGTATGTATGCATGTATGCATGTATGCATGTATGTATGTATGTATGTATGTATGTATGTATGCATGCATGCATGCCATGCATGCATGCATGTATGTATGTATGTATATGTATGTATGTATGTATGTATGTATGTATCTCCCCACTCCCATCTCTTCTCTGTTTTTTCTCCCCCCCCCACCCCCCCTCCCCAAAGTCTTTGTCTACTCTCTCCCCCTGTCTTAATTTTGTGTTAAAGTGTCAAAATCCCTGTGGTTGCACTGACTTTGTATCATTTGTACTCTGCTCCTTGTACCCCCATCTCCGCTATCTCTTTTGCTCCCCCTCTCTCTATCTCTCCCCCAACTCTCTCTACCTCGATCCCTCTCTCCCTTGCTCTCCCCCTGTCTCTCTCTGTGTGTGAGAAAAAAGCTGTCATTGCTTATCTCATGTTCCCTGGTTAAATTAAAATTTAGTTTTCGTTTTCGTCTCTCTCTCTCTCTCTCTCTCTCTCTCTCTCTCTCCCCCCCCCCCCCCCCCAGACCCCAGTGGCTTCACTTGTATCCTCTCCTAACCCCTTTCAATCTCTAACTGATTCATCTCCTATTTCCCTTTGTCTCTCCGGCTTTGTGACTCTGCCTGTCTGTCTGTCTCTCTCTCTATCACTATTCCTGACAAACACTTACAACTATTAACACATAAAGCCTGTGTCAGACACTATTCTATTTATTCCTGGCAGAAAATCGTGAGAATTCAGACGAAACTTCTTTCTGGCTTTTAATTGTTTTCTTTGAAACTGTTGTTACTCAACTGACACACACGCACACAAAACTAGCCTACGTCCCCGCACGCTTCACAATCAGTTGGATATTATGATACTAGAACTACAAACACACTTTTTTCTCTTAGTAACTCTACCACTAGAGGACACTCCTTAAAACTTAACAAAATCATTAGTTCATACTAATATTTATGCACATTTTTTCACAAACAGGGTTATTAACAATTGGAATTCTCTACCAAATGATACTGCAACCGCAGGAACACTCAATAGTTTTAAAAACAAATTAGATAATTTTTGGGAAGATTATTGCTTCCATACTAACATAAGTATTCAGTAATTAATTAGTATGCAGATCAGTTTGCTTGTTTTCACTGTATGTTGTACTCTTTAAAAAATAAATAAAAAATATATATATATATAAAAATAACAAAATCAAAAAACAAAAAGTTTTAAATCGCGTTTCCTTATAAACTAAAAGGAAATAGCAGGCTAAACCTATATGCCGTATATGATATGATATGATGATAAAGGGAAAGAAAGAAAGAAAGAGGTCACAGTAAAAGTGAACATTCTTTCACCACGGTGTTGCTATTTCAAAAGTAAAGAAATCATTTGAATACAAACTATTCAAAAGCACCCGAAGAAAGATTCTATTTGTGGTGTGTAACCATAGGGTCAGAAAGCATGGACACCTAAATATAGAACCCGTGGTCAAAAGCTTTCTGGTCAAAGCAAAGCAAAGGTGAACTGTTTCACAACGAGGCCACGCTCACACTGGGGACAAGGGCACCAAGAATCGTAGAAAGCTTGTTCTGTCGCCTTGACTCTGCACAAGCGAAACTCAAACTCACTGTTTCGAGTTTTTGACCATGTTTGCTGCAGGCATTATGGATGCAGTTAATAGCTCCGACCCGGGAATTCCTCCAGAAGTTATACCCACGCCTTCTTTGGGTTGCTTCATCATTCTTTTGTCGGCGTTTGGGTTTTATTTGGCGAGTTTGGTTTCGATGAAAGCGTGCCCCTCGTCTGCTTCGAAATGCGCCTCTCAGTCATGGCGGTGGAAAAACATTTCGGTTTCGTTTCTTCACGCTTCCATCAGCGGGCCTTTGGCTGTGATTTGGTGAGTATAAACTGGAAAAGAAAAGCATGTAATTAGCGTAGAAATTAATGAACTAATTGTCTAAGTGGATTTGAGTAGCCACGCCCTTTTTTTATGCAAGAAGCGGCGTGTCTGTTGCGAGTAAAATAGTTGTTTATCGTGTTCCATTCAAATGTTTTGCAGTTTTCTAAACACGCCGAATATGGCAGAGGATCTTATATCAACGTTTTCCTGGTTTTCCTACGCCTTGGTTTCTATGTCAGTGGGTAAGTGGGAGTTGTTTTGGACAGAGAGACTGGTCTGGGTGGTGGTGTTTTGTTCAATAAACCCGCGTTGTGTAACCATGCAACTAGGTCAAGCTAATGGGGCGTTGCAAAATATGGATCTTAGATTTTACAGGAACGCTCTGTCTGATTATGTGATAGTTGGGACGCATGCTAAATCAAAATTCACAGCCAGGAATACAATATGATTCAGTTTATCTGAGTAAATGAGACATAGACCAAATTTGCAAAACCAGTATACTTACTAACTTAGACTTCATGTTCCAATCATAATTTTCTGAGATACTAATTTTTTTCTTTTCCATTTTCAGTCATTATGATTGGATCAACATTTATGTACTTGCACCAAAGATATTCTAAAAGGGTAAGATGGACTACTTAAGAGCTCGGCGAACCGGGCTGATAGAGTTATCGTTAGTGGTGACAGTACACCATTCACAGTGGAGGCTATCCAAAAACTCAGACTGGAACTTGAACGGAGAATTCAACTGGCCTATCGATGTGTAAAATGTGTCCTGTTTAAAAGGGACATAACCAGTGTTTCTGTCCTCACTACTCATATAGGGAAAAGAGACTGGATGCTTATCTTTCCCTATACAGTTTGCTTGCACCAAAGATATTCTAAAAGGGTAAGATGGACTACTTAGAGAGCTTGGCGAACCGGGCTGATAGAGTTATCGTTAGTGCGGACAGTACACTATTCACAGTGAAGGCTATCCAAAAACTCAGACTGGAACTTGAACGGAGAATTCAACTGGCCTATCGACGTGTAAAATGTGTCCTGTTTAAAAGTGTTTCTGTCCTCACTACTCATGTAGGGAAAAGAGACCTGATGCTTATCTTCCCCTTGGAATATCTTTGCTTGCACTTCAAAACCCCCCAAACAGATTAGTTTTATTTATTTATTTCACATGGTATAACGGTAAAACTGTCAGTCTTGCCACAGTTTAAATGTGTTAGCAAACGTTATACAGACTATGCAAAAAGTCCCAAAGCCATGTGCTTAATTTTTTTTTCTGGCAGGGGTGTATCATGAGAATAATACCAGAATAAAACTATGAGAGAGAGAGAGAGAGAGAGAGAGAGAGAGAGAGAGAGAGAGAGAGAGAGAGAGAGAGAGCAAATCAACAAAATGTATTTTAAAGCTTGCAAGAAATACTAGAGGTGCGTGTGTGTGTGTGTGTATTTATGTGTGTCAAACTCATACGTGTACATCTTAAAAGTTCTGTGTGTGTGTGTGTGTGAGAGTGAGTGTGTGAGTGTGTCACTGTGCGTGTGTATGTTTAATAATTGTTTATGATAAGTTACCTAATACGTTTATTACTGTTTTTTTAGCAAACGTTATACAGACTATGCAAAAAGTCCCAAAGCCATGTGCTTAATTTTTTTTTTCTGGCAGGGGTGTATCATGAGAATAATACCAGAATAAAACTGAGAGAGAGAGAGAGAGAGAGAGAGAGAGAGAGAGAGAGAGAGAGAGAGAGAGAGCAAATCAACAAAATGTATTTTAAAGCTTGCAAGAAATACTAGAGGTGCGTGTGTGTGTGTGTGTATTTATGTGTGTCAAACTCATACGTGTACATCTTAAAAGTTCTGTGTGTGTGTGTGTGTGAGAGTGAGTGTGTGAGTGTGTCACTGTGCGTGTGTATGTTTAATAATTGTTTATGATAAGTTACCTAATACGTTTATTACTGTTTTTTTCAATGCAGGCTATTTTGTGTATGACATGCTGGATATGATCGTTTGCCAGAGAAAGCGTCAGTCCTGGGAACTGGTTGGACATCACATGGTGGTCAGTAAACTGTTGGGCTATTTTTAGAATTCGGCAAACATTTTTCCCTATGATGAGGATACAGGCACTCACTAGTGTGTGTGTGTGTGTGTGAGAGAGTGTCTGTGTGTGTGTGTGTGTGAGAGAGAGTGTGTGCGTGTGTGTGTGTGTGCGTGCATGCGTGTGTGAGTGCATGCGCACGCCTTTGATGGTGAGATTCATCGTTGAAACTTAATTTCATCTTCATTCACCCGTAGTCATATAAACAAACTTTGTGTGCAGTTTTTACTGAATTCAAATTTACACGTACCATATTTTTTAGAATATAAAGCCCAAATTTTACCCAAATTTCAGATTTTGTTATTATATTTTCTTACTATTTTATCAGTCACATTTTTAAGGCGCAGGAGGAAAAAATATCGCCTTATAGTCCAGAAAATACGGTAGTTTGCGCTTTTGCAGAGGCGCTGTGGCTCAGTTGGTTCGAGTCACCGGCTCATAATCCAACAGGTTTGAGAGTGCGTGGGGTTTGAACGCATCTCCAACCTGCGGTGTTGTGACCTTGGGAAAGACACTTTACTCCTAATCCTCTTTCCTGGTCCTTCGGATGAGACTTAAAACCGAGGTCCTGCGTACAAGATCTTGCACACTCGTTAAAACCCATTCCACTTTTCGGTAGGAGTAGGCTGTGTTCTGCCAGTCGGATGGATGACACGAACTCACATAGCATGCGAAAAAAAAAAAAAAGGTGGCGTTGCATTAACGATGATGCGCTCTCCTGGTGAGAGCAACCTAGAATTTCACACAGTCGAGTCTCTGTGACTTAAAAAAGATACTAAAATACTAAATATTCTCTGTGTGTACAAGTCATAGATGCATTAACCCTTTCACCACCAATGTCGCATTTTAGCACCACAGTGATTTAACACCCATGCTACTAAAAGGCATGAAAGTTGGATCAGTTATCCAGTGACCTTATGTTGTTAATTTTGGGAGATAAGGAGAGGGTTTATTCAGTGATCGCGTTTACTGGTAATTATCAGTAAAATACTGATTGCAAAACCAAAATACTGAAAGAAAATTGACCTGTCAGTCACAAGGACTGATACATTTTTGCTAGGACTGATAAATTGTTTTAACAGAGGCTTTGATATTGTGGTTTTCGCTGGTTTTTGTATCCCTGGGACTGGTTTTGACACTGGTTGCTGGGGAGCATTGTCACTGATGGGACTGGTTTTCAAGATTCCTAGCGCGATCACTGGGTTTATTTGATGCATGTCATTGGGGGATTCACAGTACTGCAGATTCCAATTTTTCTTTACCTGGGTAAGTTTAACAGAATTTTTGGGTTGAAAAATGGCTGGCGGCGAAAAGGTTACCATATGTTTCGGACTATTGGCCACTGCAACTGGGGTTATTATTGACGCCCTTGACAGCGAGAGTGAAGCCCCTGTTGGTCAGTACCCAAAAGGGCATTCACTCTTGCAAAAGGCAGCCATTTAGTGGCCTCAAATAGGGTTATCGGTGAGAGTGATTCCCTTGTTTGGTCAGTACTCAAGCATCTACGAAGGGCATTCACTCTAGCAAAAGGTGGTCTTTGCAGTGGCCAATAAGGCGATAACGTTTTTTTCTCCCAGACTCAGACCCCTGCTGCGTATAATATGACTAATGAAATAAGAAACAACAATAAGAAAATCTGACTTTTGTGTAAAATTTGGCCTTATAGTCCGAGAAATACGGTAATTGGATTTGTCCTGGAATTCAAGTTCTCCAATTTCCCCGAAGTCGGAGTGTGGCTGCCCACGTGGCGGGGTAATCAAAAACGGTCACACATGTAAGGTTCTCATCCCTAGCTGATGCGCTCATACGATAGTGTGTTCAAGTGCTTCGGCTGTTGGGATGATCCCTGGAGTCTTTTAGCCAGGGTGCGAAAAACAAAACAAAAAACCAACTTCATATTCCTTCACTTTCTCCAGGTCGTAAAATAAACTGATTATATGAAAGGAAATTTAACCCCTTGACTGCCACCAACATATATTTACTGACCTGATGGCATCACTGATGATGTCATCAGACGAAGAGGAATAACCCTGATATGCTGGCTTTTGCTTTAACACAGTCAAGAGAGTAATATCCCCAGACCATTTTGCCAGATTGGCTCCATCAGTTGTCTTTTTCATGTCATGATTTGCCCAATAGACGATTCTCGGAAAAAAATAGGGGAGAGCACAGTGTTCTAAGTGCTGTATGTCTGCTCAAACACACGAGTCGGTAGGCTACGAGAGCTGACGGTAGAATGACTTCCCCTGCTTGTCCAATTGAATTAGGCGAGATCACCCCCACACACCATGAAATTACTCCCCTTAATTATTTCCGAACAATTCCTATTATTTTTTCTTTCATTTTCTCCTGGCAAGTCAAGGGTTATTGAGCTTCCATTCTGTGTTGGCAGATCATCGTCTGCTTCATGGTGGCTGTGGTGAAGAGGAGCTACGTTGGCTACGCTGTTGTGGGGTTGGTGGTGGAGCTCAACTCCATGTTCCTCCACCTGCGGCAACTCATGCAGGTCTGCGCCGTGTCGCGATCCTGCAGCCTGTATCGCCTCAACAGCCTCGTCAACTTAGGTTGGTTTGATTACAGCGTGAGTGACCCGGGTTCGAATCCCGACCTCGCCCTTTCTTTCTAGTTTGACAGGAAAATCGAACTGAACGTCCAGTCCTTCCGATGGGGACTTAAAGCTAGTCTGACCCGTGCGCTTTACGCACATAAAAATCCCACGGCAGTTGAAAGTCGGTAAGAGCAAGGAGAAATCTCGCTGCCTCCAAAAACATGTACCACACACCAAAAAAATCTGATAATTCACAAAACTTTTTTTTCTCCTGATAATTAAATCCTTATTGCATAAAACTTTAAAAAAAAAATGTTGGCTATCTTTAAATAAAAATAAGAATGTCAGTGTTTTAAATATTGACTTATCCAATTGCCACTGTATTGGACAGTTTCCCCTTTAGGCGATGCAGGGAGGGGGAGGGGTTGTAAAGAAGAAGGGGGGAATTGTACAAATAATTCCCCACCTTCTGGAAGTTGTGTGCGTGTAACTTCCTAGGGCTCCCAATCGTTCCACAAAACAAGGGGTCCCAGGGACTCCTTCACTTACAGAATAGAGGGTCTTAGAGGCGGGATAGAGGGTCCCAGTGTCATTGCGAATGCTAAAAATATTTTTTCTAGTGCATCCCTGGGACCCCCTGCATTTTTTTAGAGGGTCCTTTAGAATTTTAGTGCTTCATAGACCCACTTCCTGACTTCCTCTAATCTGTCTCTTTGATGAACTACCTTTTTTTTCCCCTCTCCATTTTCTTCCAGCGACGTTCATCGTGTTTCGCATCTCCATGCTGGCTTGGATGACGCGCTGGATCGTGATCAACAAGGAAGCCATCCCATTGGTCCTCTACTCCCTGGGCAGTGTGGGATTGGCCGTCATGACGCTCATGAATATCGTGCTCTTCTACCGCCTGCTGCGAAGCGACTTCTTCAGCCAGAAAGACAAAGAGTCGGAGAAGGACTCCAAAAGGGAGTGACGTTTTGTGTCGGAAAAATAAATGGGCTTGAAGATAGAGAATTGACCTTTAGGCCGTGTACACACATAGTGACGTAAAGGGAGTGATAAATGGGCTTGAAGATAGAGAATTGACCTTTAGGCCGTGTACACACATAGTGACGTAAAGGGAGTGATAAATGGGCTTGAAGATAGAGAATTGACCTTTAGGCCGTGTACACACATACTGATGTAAAGGGAGTGATAAATGGGCTTGAAGATAGAGAATTGACCTTTAGGCCGTGTACACACATAGTGACGTAAAGGGAGTGATAAATGGGCTTGAAGATAGAGAATTGACCTTTAGGCCGTGTACACACATAGTGACGTAAAGGGAGTGATAAATGGGCTTGAAGATAGAGAATTGACCTTTAGGCCAAAGTGATAAATTAAGTTGATAAGAGAAGGGAGCAATCCTGTTGCCAGGTGTTGACCAAACTGGTAGCTAGGCTTTCCCAATCATATGTGATATTGGCGACTCGTTGCCCCTCTTACGATTTTGTTCACTAATAGGACGCCCTCGTTTATTAGGCGCATAGGTCGAAATTCGAGAAAAAAATATCGCCTTATGACCAAAATATTACGGTAACTTGTTTGGTTATGAAGACGGGGAAAAAGAGAAAGACTTTTTGTTTTCTGGCAGAAAGACGAGAATTAGAGACTAATTGATTTCATAAGCTTTTTCTGTGATGTGCCTAAATGGCTTCAGGTATTTTGCACGTGTTTGTTGTTGAAAGAGTGAATGCATTAGTTGAAAATGTGCTGTTGCTGAGCATTTTTTTTATATACCTACATGATGTACACTTATCTTTATATACCTACATGATGTACACTTATCTTTATATACCTACATGATGTACACTTATCTTTATATACCTACATGATGTACACTTATCTTTATATACCTACATGATGTACACTTATCTTTATATACCTACATGATGTACACTTATCTTTATATACCTACATGATGTACACTTATCTTTTATTCCTTGCATGGATTTTTTCGTTCATTTTGCTGGGTTTTTGTTTTAGAGATCATTTTCATTTACCTTTTTAGAAGTGACTATTTTTACACAAATAATCTTTGGTTTGTGAATGAATTTGACTTTTTGAAATGTAAGTAACACTCAGGTTTATGAATCCCAGTTCTTTGGGTTTTATATCATTTATTATGTTGGCTTAAACATATGTTATTCAATATCAAGCAATCTGTACATACAACAGATATGGATAGGGCAGCAACAAGCTTAAAGACCCACCAGATCACGGGTCAAAATCACGGGTGTCACATGTTTTCCCTCTTATAGCTGGTAAGAAATCTTGTTTTGACCAGGTTTGACTCCCATACAAATGCCCCCAAATTGAAAACGGAACATCATTTTAAAGAGGAGCCTCAATTTGAAGTTGGGGGCATTTGTATGTGGGTCACAACTACCCAGAAAAAACGCAAGGGCTTTAATCGTGGTGGGTCAGTGTGTCTTCAAAGCTTATAGTGTGCTCAAACATTACTATGTTCATGTGTATACCATTACATTTGCCAAAGAACAACGGTTTTGATACATTACATTATTAATGCAACTACAGTACTCTTTGACTAGTATTGTTAGGGCGTGCAGAGTGGATATTTGATAGATTACATTATTAATGCAACTACAGTACTCTTTGACTAGTATTGTTAGGGCGTGCAGAGTGGATATTTGATAGATTACATTATTAATGCAACTACAGTACTCTGACTAGTATTGTTAGGGCGTGCAGAGTGGATATTTGATAGATTACATTATTAATGCAACTACAGTACTCTGACTAGTATTGTTAGGGCGTGCAGAGTGGATATTTGATAGATTACATTATTAATGCAACTACAGTACTCTGACTAGTATTGTTAGGGTGTGCAGTGGATATTTGATAGATTACATTATTAATGCAACTACAGTACTCTGACTAGTATTGTTAGCGTGTGCAGTGGATATTTGATAGATTACATTATTAATGCAACTACAGTACTCTGACTAGTATTGTTAGCGTGTGCAGTGGATATTTGATAGATTACATTATTAATGCAACTACAGTACTCTGACTAGTATTGTTAGGGCGTGCAGAGTGGATATTTGATAGATTACATTATTAATGCAACTACAGTACTCTGACTAGTATTGTTAGGGCGTGCAGAGTGGATATTTGATAGATTACATTATTAATGCAACTACAGTACTCTGACTAGTATTGTTAGGGCGTGCAGAGTGGATATTTGATACATTACATTATCACGGGTGCAACTTTCTCTGGTATACAAGGATTTCCTGTTTTTGAATTTTACCAGAAAAGGAATTTCCTTTTTTTGAAATTTGTCAAACAAGATCTTTGTGTGTCTACTGTATTTGTCCAAACACTTTGAAATAAGCATTTTGTATGAATTATGGACAAAGCAAACTAAAGTACCTTCATAAATAATTCTTTTCTTCGGCTGCAGGGGGACATTACTCCTAGACTCCAGCCTTTCATTTTGTGTAGTTACACCCAAGCATTATTAATGTAACTACAATACTCTGAATAGTATTGTGCGGGCATGTATAGTGAATATTTGTGTTACATTTTCAATGTAACATTAATACTGTATTTTTCGGACTATAAGGCGCACCTGATAATGATAAGGCGCCCCCCCCCCCCCCCCCCCCCCCCCAAATATTACACAATATTAAGAGTCTGTTATTATATTATCAAACTATTTTCGTAGTCATATCATAAGGCGCAGGGGTCTCAGTCTGGGAAAAACATATCGCCTTATGGTCCGAAAAATACGGTACTCTTTCAGCATTATTCTTAGGGCATGTACGCGGATATTATTAATTTGAATGTGATTCTTGGAAGATAGAATTTCTTGCTTTTTTTTCTTTTCCGAATGTAACTTTTCTTAGAATGCTTCCTAACTTTTATTGATGTCTATTTCAGTCCTGACTCCTTGCCTTCTCCACAGCAGGATAGTGGAACCTCCCTTATAAGACTCCCTCCCACATAAGACCTACTTCTCTGAGACATTGCCCTTTGTAAGTATTAAAATTACCTCCCTAGTAGACCCCTCCCTTATAAGACCTCATTTTGGATGATTTTTGGAGGTTGTATAAGGGAGGTTCTACTGTACTGGAATTCTTGTTTTCGATCTTTTGTTGTTGTCATACCCTGGCTTAAAGACTCCAGGGATCATCCCAACAGCCAAAGCACTTGAACACTATGGTACAAATGCACCAGCTAGGGATGAGACCATTACGGGTGTGACTGTTTTTGATTACCCTGCCACATGGGCAGCCACACTCCGACTTTGGAGGATCGATTTTTTTGTGCATATGTGATATTGAACTACAATCTGGGTGTGTGTGTGTGTTTAACATGTTTATTATAAGCTTTATATCTATTCCTTTCTGTTTAATGAAAACGATGCCTTTTTTTCAAGACGGGCTTCTTGTATTAAAGTGTCCTGTTCATTAAAAAAACCAACCCCCCCCAAAAAAAACCCAACACATACGCCCAAAAAACAGAATTGTCAGATTGTGTGCTCAGTATTTATATCAAATGGATAGGATGGGCTTTTATGGTGGACTTTGAGAGTGGATGAACAAGCTCAAGAAGTGTTATCTCAAATTCGATATTTATTTATTAAGACAACTTTTATATTTAATTATGCACATCGTCTCCACATTTTGTGGGTTCAATTTGGAAATAAATGGTGCCAGGGGTTTAACTCTTGCCGCCAGCCATTTTGTTAGCCAAAATTTTCCATTAAGCTTACATGGATAGAGAAAATTTTGTCTGAAATATTGGGGAAATATCTTCTGTGATATATTTGAAATAAGGCCTATCCTTACCTCTCACAAGTAAGAACCCAAGATCATTGGATAACAGACCCTCATTTCAAGACTTTTAATGGCACTGGGTTGAAACTTTCATTTTCGTGGTAGAAAATAAATTGAAAAGTGTCATGTTCGCAACAGTGTCATGTCAGCTTTTTTTTAAAAACGTGTCATGTCAGCTTTAAACCATTCTTTGTGTATTATGAGTATTTGAAACTTTTCTTAACAAAACTTTTTTCTCAATTAATTTACAGCTACGTACTACTATGGCTTTTGCCGTTTTTTGTACTTGAAACGCATGATTGAGAACTTACATTTATACAATCAACTCAGGTAATGCTAAAATATCCAGTGTATTAATAACATTCATGTTTATACATGTACTTCATTTTAAATGTTATAAATACTGTTCATTGTAAACTGTTTATCCATGTTTTAATGGAACACCCTGACGGACAACTTTTTGCAAGAAACATGTCGAGATCACCAGAAAGACTGCCTTTTTCAAGGATCGGAACGCTCACTTTGCTCTGGTTTCCTAGAAATCAAACCATGAAAACGGCGATTCCTCCTTGTCGGAGTTGCCGGAGAAAGAAGCCATTTTGGACGGGGTGGGTGGAGGACACTCGGAGTGGTTGAAGCTTTTTCTTCTTTGTAGTGCAGTTAAAACAAATTTGGAACTATTTCCTTTGTTGTGAGCGAAACTCCTTTTGGTAAACTGTAAATAAAAAGGCTTGTGGAAATTTCGTGATTTGGTCTAAGCGACTCAGGCAGCCATTAGAAAACATGTCTTCTCTTTCAATAAAGGAATTTGACTTCCAGCTCCTCCACCAAGGAGGAATCGACTGTTTGATTTATAGGAAACCAGAGCAAAGTGAGTGTTGCGATCTCTGTAAAGGGTGTTTTCCTGGTTATCTCAGTGTGTTTCTTGCAAAACCTCATCCTTCGGGGTGCCCCTTTAAACACTTGACGCATTTATTGCATGAATGGAATACTGTACCATCATTGCTCAGTAATTTCTAAATCGTGGTAATTTCCTTGATCAACAACATTTCCAGACAAGTAATATGTATTGGTGCCTCATGCAACGTGATCAACTAAATTATGTACTTCTTGTTCTTCTTCTGCATTCCCAGGCCATATGGCCATAATGGGTAAGGTACATATGTGTCCAGTTTTTAGTTTCCACTGGTCTCCCTGTTGCGTACAGCTGACACATTCCGATTTCGGAGGAGCTCAGAGGAGAAAAATTATTTGGAAGATTTTTTTGAAAAAAGACAGAATGGGCCAATGAGTCAGAAAGATAGCAGATGACAGAAAGCAAAGGAAAAAGGCAGTCAAAGAGAGTGGCAGATTAGAGGAAGTAATTTTTTTAGTTACAAGCACAGAACTTCCAGAAGGTGGGGGAACTATTTTTACGAGACTTCCCCGGTATCCCCACGGGGAGTAAATTATGTACATTTTGACGCGAATGTTTATGCGACATGATACGATCATATTAGTTGTACACTGTATTTTTGTTTTTGCAAAATTTGTTTATTATAATTAGTCATGTAATTGGTATGTCGATGGCAGTATGATTTTATTTCAAGTTGCAGTATTGTATTCAAACTTGATTGGGAATGTGAATGTGGTCTCTATGTTTCTTCTTAGAATGTTCATGTTGTAACTATTTTACTCTTGTATAATTAATTGTGTGCGAGTGTGCGTGTGCGCATGCATGTGTGTGTATGTGTGCGTGTGTGTGTGTGTGTGTGAGAGTAAGGAAGTAAGAGAACGTTGTGTGTAAGCATCGTGCTTATTTTACTTTCTAATGATTCATTATTTGTTTGCCTTTAATGTTCTTGTTATCAATGTAAAGCGCACTGAGCTCATGTGAGAAAGAGCGCTATATAAATTCCCATTATTATTATAAGTATTGTTTGATACATGCTTTATATACATTTCCTCATAAGTATTTGTTGATGTTATATGCCTTGTTAACATACCAATTTGTTTCCCTCACAAAGGTTAATGTATTTGTGTATCAAATTGTGTGTGTGTGTGCGTGAGTGCGCACATATGGCATGCTCACATGTGTGAGCATATGTGTTTAGATGAGCAAGGTTGATGCATGATTTAGTGTAAGATTTGTTAATATTTGTCCCCCACGTTTTTTAACATTGTTTGAAGGTGGCACACTGCGCTTTTTGGGGTCAATTTTTGATCATTTTTGTTTCTCAGGATCTGATAAAGATATCTACATGGAATTTTGCACACTGATACAGAACATTACCCTGACCATATATGCCAAATTTAAAAACTACGAGTGTGGAGGCACTGTGAAAGTATGGAGTCCACCTATAAAAAAAATTAACACGAAATCTGATCCCCTCAACAGCGCTGGATTCAAGCACTGCTTGGTGATGCTGATCATTTGTCCACTTTCCTAAGACATCAAAGAGTGCAATGGTCATAAAATTAGCGTGTCCGAGTTTTGTTAACTCGCATTCTTTGTCTCATCAAACAATAGTAAGGAATTCACAGGATCTCGCTTGAGACAGAGATTGCGAGTTAACATCTCAGACACGCCAATTTTATGATCATTGCATTCTGTTACATATCATCGGTGAAATTCAGAAACCTCGTATCTCGATTTTGGTAGTTTTGAGAAAAATGAAAAAACCCCACCTTCTACTTGAAAAGAACGAAGATACGAGGTTTTTGTCCTTAAGTAGGTCTGAATTTGGGACTTGCTGAGTTTTTCTTCTATTTACACAAGCTCATTTACCCCAGATAGAAAGTCGTTGGAGATACGAGCTTTTGGTGGAAGGTAAAATGAGAGCTGACTATGTATCTAACTCAACTCCCCCGCAAAGAAATCGAGTTACGAGGTTTGTGAATGTTACCGACGATTTGCTGTGTGCATATTTCTTCATTTCCCTCCACATTCCTATTTTTCGCTGTTACCTTTCAGGGATTGTTGCTGCTTTAATCCTTTTGGATTTGGTTGTGTTTTGGATCTCTGTTTATAACGGATTTGGACATTTCCGTTTTGCTTTCTTTATTCGTGTATCCTGTGTAAATAAGTCCTCACATTTAAACCTTTATTTTTGTTTAAAAAAAAAAAAAAAGCACTTATCGTAATTTGCGGACTATAAGCAACATGTACTTATGATGACACGCCCTGGTTTATTGTGATCCGTTTACTATCTCCACAGAATCCACTGTCTTATGGACATTGTTTGGTAAATTGTTTTTTCGTTGAACTATTTTCTGCCTTGTTGTAACTGGTTTCTTGTTGCCATGTTGGTACATTTGTGTTGAATATTTGTCTGTGCAACTGGGGCACTGGGTGGATGCCTCATGCCTCCATACGACCCCGCCCACTCCATGAGTCTCTTCCCAGGGGGGGTGTCTTTCGTAAAAATAGTTCCCCCACCTTTTGGGAGTTCTGTGCTTGTAATTTGCTCTAATCGGCCTCTCTTTTTGACTCTGCCTTTTCCCTCTGCTTTCTATCAAGATCTACTATCTGACTTATTGGCCCCATTCTCCGGCCTTTTTAAAAAAAATCTTCCAATTTTTTTTTTCTCCTTTGAGCTCCTCCAAAATCAGATTGTGTCGGCTGTACGCAGCGGGGAGACCTGTGAAAACTGAAAACCGGACACATATGTACTACTACCAAATTTAAAATTGGATTGACTGTTGAAATGTGAATGTGTCCTGCGCTTCCTTGTTGCCCTTGCTACAATGTGAGTTTGCTCATGCGCGCAGGTATCATTGTGTGTGTGTGTGTGTTTTAGAGAGAGAGAGAGTATGGTAGTGGAGAAATGTGACGGTGCATGGGGAAAAAGACATAATGGAATTTGGGCATAAATTGAGATTTTAATTTTTCACGGTGCAAAGATTCCTTGTTAATACACTGAAAACCGAATTGAGTTATCTTGTCTAGTTTTTATTTTATAATTATTTGAAGTTTGGCATTCGAAACAGAACATTTGCAGAAATTGGGCACAAAACTAAGACAATAGGGTCTTTGGATAATAGACCCCAATTTGATGCCTTTTAGTGACATAGGTGTTAAATCACCGACATATATAAAATAAGGTCTATCCTTGCGTCCCAAAACCAAGACAATAGGGTCTTTGGATAACAGACCCCAATTTGACACCTTTAGTGACATGGGTGTTCAATCACTGTGGTGTTAAAATGCGACTTTGGCGGTGAAAGGGTTAAAGTGGCTTACCGTGTGGTAATAAATTCACCCCCCCCACAACCCATCGTTTATCTGTTGCCTCAAATGCCTGCATTTGGTTTTTGGTATCATTGATTTATTTGCTGAAAAATAAAGTTTGTGTGTTTATATTTAATTGAAGAAATGTGCTCGGATTAGACGTGTGTATTGTGTGTTTGATCTGGTTGATGATTCAATTCGTGTTCATAAACGACTTCAGGTAAGACATGTGATCATTTTATTCAAGTATTTTAGCGATAATAACATTGGGATTTTGAAAACCACTAACAGACATACTGGCAAAGGGGGTGGGGTGGAATTGAAAGAAAAGCAAACACTTGCATACAGACAACTTTTTTTTAAAAGAGGAAATCGAAGACTCATGGGTGCAACTTTTCCTGGTATACAAGGATTTCTAGTTTTTGAATTTTACCAGAAAAGGAAGTTCCTTTAAAAAAAAAATAATTGTCAAACAAGATCTTTGTGCGTCCGTGTAATAAGCGTTTGTATAAATTGTGGGAAAAGCAAACAAAAATACCTTCATAAATCAAATTTTGCTTCAGCTTGCAGGGGGACACTGCCCCTGGACCCCGGCCTTTGTTTTTTTTTTCATTTTGTGTAGTTGCACCCATGAAGACTTACTGACTCACTACTTTTAATCAACCTCTCTCTCTCTATCTTGTGCAATAGACCTTGATTTTTGTACGAGGCAATGTCCCCTGTCTTTTTGTATGAAGCACAGTGCCATAGGTGTAGCGCTCTTTCATAGAAGTAGCACTCCTCGATACTGTAGTAGAGCCCTGTGCAGAAGGCCGTACAGGGGGGTGTGGCGCCTCCGTTCAGAACTCGGTTTCCATCTTCAACTGAGACACCTGTTTCATCAAGGCTGCTATCTCGTCGCCCCTGCAACACAGCACAAGAGTGAGATTCTTCTTCTTCTTCTTCGACCGCTCAAGACAGTTTCCTGTCAATTACGTGCGCAGATGAGTCATGCTGTCGTTATGCACCAAACCAAGAAATAAGTAGGGCCCAGCAAACCAAGAAATAAGTAGGGCCCAGCAAGTTCGACTTTCGGCTGGAGGAAATCTTTTTGAATGTTTCTTGGAGAGAAAAAAGGGCAGGAGAATGGTCCGGTAAGGCAGACAGATAGTAGTAGATGACAGTAAGCAAAAGGAAAAGGCAGTCAAAGAGTGTGACAGATTAGAGGAAGTTACAAGCACAGAACTTCCAGAAGGTGGGGGAACTATTATACAAAAGACCCCCTGGTATCCCCACAGGGGTTGGGTGTGTCTGTGTGTGTGTGTGAGATTAATGGCAATAAAACAATAGATTTACTAACAAGAATACGACGGATAATTGACATTTGAGACATTTCACTTATGGATACGTCCTTGCCAGCAACCCACTTATACACAAACACACACACGCTGACACAACAATAACATACAGCTATGCAGTGCTTAACACCTTCACTGCCTACCCCATGTCTACTACAGTGTGTGTGTGTGTGTGATGTCATACTCTTTTGATGTCTTAAGCCCTGAGAGATATATCTCTAGACCATTTTTTTCTTCAAATGGAGTCTGAACGGGTCTCTTTAAATTTTATTATAATGAGAAATTCGATAATTTCTTGGTTTTCAGCTGGCAGTCTTAACCCCTTCCCTGCCTGCTAGGAGATAGTCTCATAGTGCATGATGTCATTGATGATGTTATAACTTTTGATGTCATAGTCCTGGGATGATGGGTTTTTGGTTTAGGTAAGCCAGGAAAGATATATCTCTAGACCATTTTCTCAGATTGAGTCTAACAGATTTGTTTTAAACTTTACAATTAGAAAATTGATAATTTCTTAGTTTTCATCTGCCAGTGAAGGGGTTAATCAAATCAAAGCACGCACACGTTAACATTCGCAACACACACACACGCTTACTCTTCTTTGAGGATCTCCTTGATGTGGTGCACTTGTTGATGATGGAGGTGGGAGGAGGGGGAGGATGATGATGGTGATTTCAGTTGAGTCATCTGCCGTTGCTGGTACTCCTGTTTGGACCGCAACTGCAGGGGAGAAATAAAAATCGATCCATAATCATCAACACCATCCACAACCACACACTTTCCTAAATTGTACACCAGCATTGCATTTTATGGGCTGTAACTCGCTCGGCACTGGCCGGTTGCTTCCCCTTACAACCGTTCAAGACGTGGCCATTTGACTAAGTTCGAAAACATATCACCACAAAAAAGTTATGGACTGATATTTTTAGAGGAGATTACTAACACCATGTGCTAAACGATCGTAAAATATGAGATTCCGTACCTTCGTCGTTTGCCTCCTATTCACGAAAGCAGCTAACACATAAAAAGAATGAAAATTTCACATTCCGATCTTTGACAACCCCCCCCCAACAAACAAACATGAGAGTAGTCTGCAATGATTGGTTGATTTCAAGAGAGGCAAGGTCAAAGCAAACTGAAAGTAGGTTATGACGTGGCTCTTGACAGCTGGTTACAACCAGAAATCAAAACCTCTTGAAAACTGAGCCGGATTCGGCTCATTCATCCTAAACGGTTGTGCAAGCCATGAGCCGGATCTGGCTCATTCATCCTAAACGGTTGTGCAAGCCATGAGCCGGATCTGGCTCATTCGTCCTGAGGGAGTTAAAGTTAAAGCGATACTTTACTCCAGACTCAGACCCTCGAATCTTATTACTATGATTGAAAATATACACTGTACTAAGAAACTGCTGTAACAAACAACAAAATTAAGCTATACAATGATTTTCAAAGACACCAGTGTATAAAAATCCTTATCACCTGTCCAGACATTCGCCTGCCAAATGTAATGCGTGACTGCAGCGTGAGTGACCCGGGTTCGAATCCCGGCCTCGCCCTTTCTTTCTAGTTTGACAGGAAAATCGAACTGAACGTCCAGTCCTTCGGACGGGGGCTTAAAGCTAGTCTGACCCGTGCGGCGCTTTACGCACGTAAAAATCCCACGGCAGCCGAAAGTTGGAAAGAGCAGGGAGAAATCCCGCTGCCTGGTATGGCCAAATTGATAGCTAGGTTTTCCAAGTGTGCCCACACCCCCTCCTCACCATGTGCCCCCCCCCCCCCCCCCCCCAAAAAAAGGTAGGCGCTGCACTTGCGGCGACGCACTCTCCGGGGGAGAGCAGCCCAAATTTCTCTGTGACTTGAATATACCAAATCTATTCTTGTACGTGCGCCATGTGCTGGGTGACCACTTGCGTGATGCTTTTGCTGAACTTGTCTCTCAGTCTGGGTGTTCGGCTCTAGGACTGATGTCTTGTTGCACGACTGTGCTTAGAAAGGTCTACAGTGGAACCTCCCTTATAAGACCTTCAAAAATCATCCAAAATGAGGTCCTGTAAGGGAGGGGTCTTATAAGGGAGGTAGTTTTAATACTTACAAAGAAGGGCAATGTCTCAGAGAAGTAGGTCTTATATGGGAGGGAGTCTTATAATGGGAGGTCTTATAAGGGAGGTTCCACTGTATTAAGTCATTCGCATCGCAACAATTTTGAATTATTAAAAAAACCTCACAAATCACTCCAGCCGTACACACAAACAAAACAGACATAAACAAAAGGAGAAATGAAAGAAGATTACGGGGTTTTTACTTCAGGTTTAGACATAGGGAAGTGGTAGATCAGACTTTTTTTTAATATTATATAGACTTTATATAGAAAAACTCTCCACACTGATTGGCTACCCCACAACAAACCACTACAAAAGCAAAGTCAGAGGCAAAATTGTGGTCTAAGGGAGCGAAGCGAGTTTAGAAGTGACCAAGGTATGGTGTGCACACAGATTTACTTCCCTTGAAGCAAACGCATCAAATTGACATCTATCTATTAATTCTGGACATATATGTCCGGAACGACTTAATGAGTTACACCTTGATTTGCGACCTGACCTATTCTCTAACACGTGGCAAGAGACGATTTTCGGAAAAAACTAGGAGAGAGCACTTCGTGAAAATTAAAGTTATTTACCTCCATTACTCGGTCAAATACCATAGCGACAATGGAACAATGGCGTCGAAGCTTGAAACCGCAGGATGCGCCTTGCAAACATTTTGTAGAAAAATAAGGGGTGACCAGTTGCTACAAAGTGATAGAAATTGCAAACTGTGACGTAAAAATATAAATGACATCAATTTCAGAATGACGCACTGCGTTCTACATGCTGCGTGTCTCCTCAAACACACGAAGCGAGGGCTGGGGATTTACCTGATGGCAGAGTAACTTCCCCTGTTTGACCGATTGAATTAGGCAAGATAACTCCTACACCATGAAATTACTCCCCTTAATTATTTCTGAACAACTCCTATTAACCCACCTGCATGATGTTTTTGCTGAACTCCTCAGCTTTTGTCTTGAGCTCCGTCAGCTCACTGTGCATCTGTTTCTCCGCCACAGACAGCAAAGGAACGCGACTCTGCAGCTTCCGCATGATGTTCTCCAGCCTGGGAACATTGGAGGACATTTTTAGCACCATCTAGTTCACACACACACACACACACATTTACAAAAATAACCCCAAAGAAAACAACAACCCCACAACATGCATGCAATGTGAAGTTTTGGGCATAGCGTTTCGTCAGGTAATGAAAAACCAAGTAATGTATTTGACATTTTAGGCCCTGTCAATTCTCCAGGACTTTTCAAGGCTTCCAGGACCCGTGCGAACCTGTTGTACACACATTAACCCTTTCGCCGCCAGCCATTTTTCAGCCAAAATATACCATTAAACTTGACTGGGTAGAGAGAAAAAGATTATCTGCAATATTGCGAATTCCTCAGTGACATGTATAATATTAGGCCTATCCTCACCTCCCAAAATGAACAAAATAGGGTCTTTGGATAACAGGCCCTGATTTGATGCCTTATAGTGACATGGGTGTTAAACCATTGTGGTGCATAAATGAGACATTGGTGGTGAAAGGGTTAAAGCCCATTCCACTATTCTGTAGGAGTAGGCCGTGTTGTGCCGGTGGGATGGATGACACGAACTCACATTGCATGCACAAATGGCTGGCACTGTTCTAGCGGTGGGAGCAAGTAGAAAATAGCAAATCAAAAACCAAACCAAACTACGTACCGTCGCAGGATGTTTTCCTGGTTGTCGTGGCAGCTCTGCAGTCTCTCCCCCAGCAGCCCGGCCTTGTCTCGCAGTCTTTCTTTGGCGTCTTCCAGCGACTGCAGTTCACCCAGCTGCTTCTGCTTCTGCTCTGTCAGGATGCGAACCCTGCGCACCAACCACAGTCACATTTAGTTGGTTGTTTTTTCTCCATTATACCTATTTCGAAGACATTCTCAGACCTGTTTACCCCCTACACAAGTCTTGAGTAGTCTGGATAGCTGAAATGAGTAGCTTTGGTGCTTCTTCTTCTTCGATCGCTCAGACAGTTTCCTGTCAATTATGAGCGCAGATGCGTCATGCTGCCGTTATGCACCTAACTAAGAAATAGTTAGGTCCAGCAAGTCCGACTTCGGCTGGAAGAAATGTTTTTGAAAGTGTTTCGTGAAAAAAATGCAGGAGAAAGTAGCTTTGGTGCAAAATGTGTAGTTTTTTTCATTAAACCATCAAATAATGTTCACTGAAAATGAGTAGTAATCAAGAATTAAAGAACATTATTTTCAGGTTTGAAGAGTAGTAGAGGTCCAAATGGAGTAGAATACTACTGGAAAAGAGTAGAGTAAACAGGTCTGCATTCTTTAGGGGGGGGGGGGGGGGGGGGGGGGGGGGGGGGGGGGGGGGGGGGGGGGGGGGGGGGGGGGGGGGGGGTGCTTGTGTTGTTGCTGGCTTGTGTGAGTCTTGAATACTTCTTTTTATTCTTCAGTCGCTCAGACAGTTTCCTGTCAATTGTGAGCGCAGATATTCCTCTCTCAACACCTGAGTCATAATCACACACACACACACACACCTGGTGTCCATCTGGTGCTGGCCATCTCCTGTTTCTGCACGTACTCCTCCCTCAGCACCTGAGTCACCCTCATCACACAGACACAGACACACACATACACCTGGTGTCCATCTGGTGCTGGCCATCTCCTGTTTCTGCACGTACTCCTCCCTCAGCACCTGAGTCACCCTCATCACACACACACACAGACACACACAGAGAGACACACCTGGTGTCCATCTCATGCTGAGCCAACTCCTGTTTCTGCACGTATTCCTCCCTCAGCACCTGAGTCACCCTCATCACACACACACAGACACACACACCTGGTGTCCATCTCGTGCTGAGCCAACTCTTGTTTCTGCACGTATTCCTCCCTCAACACCTGAGTCACCCTCATCAGCAGCTGGTAGCACGCGCCCTGACTCATCTCGGTCTTAGGCTTGGTTCTGCACATAGAAAACAAACACTAACACTGCGAAAAGTGATTCCACAAAATCCTGTAAAAAACACACCACAAACACCCTGAAAAACAGGGGTCCAGGGAGAGTACAGGGGCATGGGTGAAAGTAAAGCAGTCTCTCAATCCTCAAATGACACGCTTCAATGTTCTCTGAATCTTCCCAATCCTGAAGCGGTGAGATCATTAACAAATAATTTCCAATGTGCACGGGTGCAACTACACAAAATGAAAAAAACCTGAAAGGCCGGGGTCCAGGGGTAATGTCCCCCTGCAGCTGAAGCAAAAATGGATTTATGAAGGTATTTTAATTTGCTTTTTCTCGGGAAATAGAAGGCGTACATTGTTCAAACTTTGCACACATATCGTCCATGCAAGCTTTCAAACATGAATGATTTTGATAATTAAATACTTAAAACAACATTGTAAACAGATAACAGATAACATTTTAGATTAGTGGGTTAGAGAGTATTCAACAGGCAACATGAGTTAAGAAAGTATTCCACAGTGAAAGCCTCGATATCTCATTGTGTAGAGCTTCCATTTCTCATGCCAATGGTTCCGGGTCCGATTCTTTTTATTTTTTAAGTTGTATACATTAACGATAGTTTCATTTATACTGGACATTTGATTGTCAGTCTTGTACTTTAGACACCCCCCTCAATCTTTCTTTGTTGTTGTCCCACATATGCCTGTTCGAGTGAGCCTTGAAGGCTTTGCCTCTTGTTGCAATAGTTATTATATGCTCCTATTTTTTGTACTCCTGTTGCATCACTTATCATCATTGTGGGTAGCTGCAGTGCGTGTGTGTGCGTGCTCGATTGGGTGAGTGTGTGTGTGTTCATGCCTTTGGGTGGGCGTGCGTGCGCGTGTCTGTGTGTGTTCGTGCGTCTGTCTGTGTGCAATCGCGTGGGCGCGTGTCCTGAAGGTGTGTGGTGGTGTGTTGTGGGTGTAGGTGTGCAAGGCTACTTTGCGTTAGCTCTAAGGTTGTTTTCTTGTTTAATATTATATTTTCTTTTTAATCAATGTAAATGTGTTGTAAAGCGCTTAGAGCCCTTACTGAGAATAGGCGCTATAAAAATACACATTATTATTATTATAGTGCAGGAGAGTTACAATCTGAACTCACACCAGCAGTGGGTTGGACACCGAGCGGTGCAGGGTCCTTGCGATGTGCAGACTGAAGGGCTCGGTGGAGGACTGATGCCGGGGGGACCTCAAGTCACCGCTACCCGAGTCCTCACGCAGCAGGCCCGACCAGGGACTGCGGTACTTGTTGCTGGCAAGGAAAACGACACAATGACCTGTTTACCCCTATTTTGCAAATTTGTAATTTCTGAAACAAAAAATAGTAATTTTGAAAAAAAACACCGTAATCCAACGCTGATTCTTTTTCTTCACATAACCCAATTATATGCAAGCAATAGTGCACTGGGAGACCTTTAAAAACATTTTTTAAACCATGTATTGGCCTTTTCTCTTTCAAACTCAGTTTACTAACCAGTTCAAACTGCTTGCGGTCTCACCACACGGTCGCTTTGACGCCATCTTGAAACAGAATGACTGGGAATCGGAATTACTTTTCACCGCATTGTTTCAAAAGCATCGCTTGCCGGCGCAACTGTAGTGATGTTTTTTTCCGTATTTTTTTGGGTCGCCGTAATTATCATAATTTGACTTTTGTTTCGTAAAAATCGTAGTAAAGGTAAACAGGTCTGGAATGAACATACCACAACAAATTCCAGATACAGTGGAACCTCCCATTATAAGACTCCCCCCGTGGGGATATAGGGGGGTCTTTTGCATAAATAGTTCCCCCACCTTCTGGAAGTTCTGTGCTTGTAACTTCCTCTAATCTGTCAGTCTCTTTGACTCTGTCTTTTCCCTTTGCTTACTGTCATCTACTAATTTTTATGCCTTACCGGTCCATTCTCCTGCCTTTTTTTCACGAAATACTTCGAAAAATATTTCCTCCTCCAGCCGAAGTTGACTTGCTGGGCCTATAACTATTTCTTAGTTAGGCGCATAACGGCAGCATGACGCATCTCCGCTCATAATTGACAGGAAACTGTCTGAGCGATCGAAGAAGAAGACTCCCTCCCATATAAGACCTACTTCTCTGAGACATTGCCTTTCTTTGTAAGTATTAAAATTACCTCCCTTATAAGACCCCTCCCTTATAAGACCTCATTTTGGATGATTTCTGAAGGTCTTATAAGGGAGGTTCCACTGTATCAACCCCCGCACAGTCCGCCTGGGCTTGTGTCAGACCAACTGACATAGGCTAGAACACCAAGGCTACATCAAAATGTTGCTACGCTATGCGTAGTTATGCAGGGGTTGTCTCGAATCCATGACAAGCTCTTAGAATAACATCATCAGTCTCCAAAATCCTCCAAAGTCGGAGTGTGGCTGCCCATGTGGCGGGGGTAATCAAACACAGTCACGCACGTAATGTTCTCATCCCTAGCTGATGCACTTGTACCATGGTGGTCACTTGTACCATGGTGGTCACTTGTACCATGGTGGTCACTTGTACCATAGTGGTCACTTGTACCATGGTGGTCACTTGTACCATGGTGGTCACTTGTACCATAGTGGTCACTTGTACCATGGTGGTCACTTGTACCATGGTGGTCACTTGTACCATAGTGGTCACTTGTACCATGGTGGTCACTTGTACCATGGTGGTCACTTGTACCATGGTGGTCACTTGTACCATGGTGGTCACTTGTACCATGGTGGTCACTTGTACCATAGTGGTCACTTGTACCATGGTGGTCACTTGTACCATAGTGGTCACTTGTACCATAGTGGTCACTTGTACCATGGTGGTCACTTGTACCACTTGTACCATGGTGGTCACTTGTACCATGGTGGTCACTTGTACCATAGTGGTCACTTGTACCATGGTGGTCACTTGTACCATGGTGGTCACTTGTACCATGGTGGTCACTTGTACCATAGTGGTCACTTGTACCATGGTGGTCACTTGTACCATAGTGGTCACTTGTACCATGGTGGTCACTTGTACCATAGTGGTCACTTGTACCATGGTGGTCACTTGTACCATGGTGGTCACTTGTACCATGGTGGTCACTTGTACCATGGTGGTCACTTGTACCATGGTGGTCACTTGTACCATGGTGGTCACTTGTACCATGGTGGTCACTTGTACCATGGTGGTCACTTGTACCATAGTGGTCACTTGTACCATAGTGGTCACTTGTACCATGGTGGTCACTTGTACCATGGTGGTCACTTGTACCATGGTGGTCACTTGTACCATGGTGGTCACTTGTACCATGGTGGTCACTTGTACCATGGTGGTCACTTGTACCATGGTGGTCACTTGTACCATGGTGGTCACTTGTACCATGGTGGTCACTTGTACCATAGTGGTCACTTGTACCATGGTGGTCACTTGTACCATAGTGGTCACTTGTACCATGGTGGTCACTTGTACCATGGTGGTCACTTGTACCATGGTGGTCACTTGTACCATGGTGGTCACTTGTACCATGGTGGTCACTTGTACCATGGTGGTCACTTGTACCATGTGGTCACTTGTACCATGGTGGTCACTTGTACCAGTGGTCACTTGTACCATGGTGGTCACTTGTACCATAGTGGTCACTTGTACCATAGTGGTCACTTGTACCATAGTGGTCACTTGTACCATGGTGGTCACTTGTACCATAGTGGTCACTTGTACCATGGTGGTCACTTGTACCATAGTGGTCACTTGTACCATAGTGGTCACTTGTACCATGGTGGTCACTTGTACCATAGTGGTCACTTGTACCATGGTGGTCACTTGTACCATGGTGGTCACTTGTACCAGTGGTCACTTGTACCATGGTGGTCACTTGTACCAGTGGTCACTTGTACCATAGTGGTCACTTGTACCATGGTGGTCACTTGTACCATGGTGGTCACTTGTACCATGGTGGTCACTTGTACCATGGTGGTCACTTGTACCATAGTGGTCACTTGTACCATAGTGGTCACTTGTACCATGGTGGTCACTTGTACCATAGTGGTCACTTGTACCATAGTGGTCACTTGTACCATAGTGGTCACTTGTACCATAGTGGTCACTTGTACCATGGTGGTCACTTGTACCATGGTGGTCACTTGTACCATGGTGGTCACTTGTACCATGGTGGTCACTTGTACCATGGTGGTCACTTGTACCATGGTGGTCACTTGTACCATGGTGGTCACTTGTACCATGGTGGTCACTTGTACCATGGTGGTCACTTGTACCATGGTGGTCACTTGTACCATGGTGGTCACTTGTACCATGGTGGTCACTTGTACCATGGTGGTCACTTGTACCATGGTGGTCACTTGTACCATGGTGGTCACTTGTACCATGGTGGTCACTTGTACCATGGTGGTCACTTGTACCATAGTGGTCACTTGTACCATGGTGGTCACTTGTACCATAGTGGTCACTTGTACCATAGTGGTCACTTGTACCATAGTGGTCACTTGTACCATGGTGGTCACTTGTACCATAGTGGTCACTTGTACCATAGTGGTCACTTGTACCATGGTGGTCACTTGTACCATAGTGGTCACTTGTACCATGGTGGTCACTTGTACCATGGTGGTCACTTGTACCATAGTGGTCACTTGTACCATAGTGGTCACTTGTACCATGGTGGTCACTTGCACCATGGTGGTCACTTGTACCATGGTGGTCACTTGTACCATGGTGGTCACTTGTACCATAGTGGTCACTTGCACCATAGTGGTCACTTGTACCATGGTGGTCACTTGTACCATGGTGGTCACTTGTACCATGGTGGTCACTTGTACCATAGTGGTCACTTGTACCATGGTGGTCACTTGTACCATAGTGGTCACTTGTACCATAGTGGTCACTTGCACCATAGTGGTCACTTGTACCATAGTGGTCACTTGTACCATGGTGGTCACTTGTACCATAGTGGTCACTTGTACCATGGTGGTCACTTGCACCATAGTGGTCACTTGTACCATGGTGGTCACTTGTACCATAGTGGTCACTTGTACCATAGTGGTCACTTGTACCATAGTGGTCACTTGTACCATAGTGGTCACTTGTACCATAGTGGTCACTTGTACCATAGTGGTCACTTGCACCATAGTGGTCACTTGTACCATAGTGGTCACTTGTACCATAGTGGTCACTTGTACCATAGTGGTCACTTGTACCATAGTGGTCACTTGCACCATAGTGGTCACTTGTACCATGGTGGTCACTTGCACCATAGTGGTCACTTGTACCATAGTGTTTCCTCGTGGATTGCTCAGACAGCTTCCTGTCATATGAGTGCAGATGCATCATGCTGCCGTTATATATCCACCAAACTATAAGAAATAGTTAAGCCCAGTATGTCCTGTCTTCGGCGGGAGAAAATCTTGGTTAAGCGTTTCAAGAACAAAGCCAGTAAGGAGGAAAGATAGTATAAATAGTAAGCAAAGGAAGAAAAAGGCAGAGTCAAAAGAGAGTGATAGATTAGAGGTAGTTACAAGCACAGAACTTCCAGAAGGTGGGGGAACTATTTTTAAGAAAGAACACCCCCCCCCCCCCCTTAGTATCCTCATGGGGGAAGAAAATTACAAATCAGTGAAATGCAAAGAACAGGCAGGGTTCAAAGGATGATTCAGACAAACAGGCAGGGTTCAAAGGATGATTCAGACAAACAGGCAGGGTTCAAAGGATGATTCAGACAAACAGGCAGGGCTCAAATGATTCAGACAAACAGGCAGGGTTCAAAGGGTGATTCAGACAAACAGGCAGGGCTCAAATGATGATTCAGACAAACAGGCAGGGTTCAAAGGATGATTCAGACAAACAGGCAGGGTTCAAAGGATGATTCAGACAAACAGGCAGGGCTCAAATGATGATTCAGACAAACAGGCAGGGTTCAAAGGGTGATTCAGACAAACAGGCAGGGCTCAAATGATGAGTCAGACAAACAGGCAGGGTTCAAAGGATGATTCAGACAAACAGGCAGGGCTCAAATGATGAGTCAGACAAACAGGCAGGGTTCAAAGGATGATTCAGACAAACAGGCAGGGTTCAAAGGATGATTCAGACAAACAGGCAGGGCTCAAATGATGATTCAGACAAACAGGCAGGGTTCAAATGATGATTCAAACAGGCAGGGTTCAAAGGATGATTCAGACAAACAGGCAGGGTTCAAAGGATGATTCAGACAAACAGGCAGGGCTCAAATGATGATTCAGACAAACACAAAAGACAAACGGACAGACAGACTGACCAACAGAAAAACACATCGTCGGTTAAATTCAAAAACCTTGTATCTCAAATTTGGTAGTTTTGAGAAAAATGAAAAAACCTTTTACAAATTAACTGCGTTGACCACAATAGGAATTGTTTGGAAATAATTAAGGGGAGTAACTTTATGGTGTGTGGGAGTTATCTTGCCTAATTCAAACAGGGGAAGTTACCTTTTGCATGTAAGCATAATTTGAAGCAAGCAATTTTCATTCTTGTGAACATGTCTTGTTTAAAACAAGTCTTGTCTGGAAGTGTTACAACCATTCCTAAAACAATAGAAGCTTTTGGCTTGTTCCTCTGTCCTTCTTATTTGGGCAGACCAAGACGTCTGGGAGTTTGCACTTTCGATAATACGTTGAGAAATAATGTGGCATTTGATATCTTGACACCCTCCATAGGAGACTTTTAGTGTAGTGAGCACATCGTACATCTAGCATGATGCACACTTTCTTGATCTCTGAATGCACAGATACTTTTCCATGTAATCTTGGCAGAAATATTGGTCTATTCTCTTTCTTTTCTCCCCAGAGTCTCACACACATCGATGTGACCATTGCCATCTTGGCGGAAGTGCGCAAACAGAAACTGGAAAGTCGCTTATACGCACAACAGCTGTGCTGCTCAGTACATAAGACGATGAATTTGTGTGTTAAATTTAAAAAAAAAAGTTTTGAAAGCGGAATTTTATGGACTTGAGCGGAAGGGCGCAAGGAATGTAGTCTGAGCAGAAGAAATTCCGCTCAAAGCGGAAAGGTTGGCAGGTCTGTATGTATTAACTCAAACCCTCCAAAAATTGAGATACGAGGTTTTTGAATTTTACCGACGACATACTACCTACCTCATGGGCAGGGCAGTGAAGTCCTGATCCATGGTCAGAACCAGCAGGGTGGGGGTCAGTGTGGGGTCGCTCACTATGTCCATCCCCAGCACTGGAGCCGCCGGACTGAGAGGAAAAAGTTGATAAAAACTGTGTAAGTTCGAGCGCATCGTATAACACTTGTTCAAGAGCAGCAAGAAGTTTTCTTTTGCACTTTCATGTTCGCTCTCATTTAGGCGAGAGAACAAAAATAGCAGCCCCCCCCCACACACAACCCCCTCCCCCCCACAAAACAACCAAAGAAGAGAAAAAAAGCTATAAATAATGGACTGTGTATGTTCAGAACTTTTAGACTACTTTCCTCAAGAGGAAAGATGGCGTACATTTTCTGTTGTTGAAACAGTTGGAAACAATTAACAAAGAACATAAAATGCCAAGGGGAAATTTAAAATTTAAAAAAGAAAAAGAAGTTTCCACAGAAAATAAAAGAATGATGTGAGGGGGGAGGGGGGAGAGAGAGAGAGAGAGAGAGAGAGAGACAGAGAGAGAGAGAGAGAGAGAGAGAGAGAGAGAGTTACGACTAACAGTCTACCTGGAGTACAGGGGCTTGGTGCAGATGAGGTGTTCCACCACACTCTCCTGGTCAGGGGACAGCATGAAGTCGCAGGCATCATCTGCGCACACACAGGCGGGACCCTCGTTAGATCATACCCATACCATCGTGTTTTCAAGACTAGAAGGCCGTACTTCTTAGATCATACCCGTACCATCATGTTTTCAAGACTAGAAGGCCGTACTTCTTAGATCATACCCATACCATGGTGTTTTCAAGACTAGAACTAGTAGAAGGCCGTACTTCTTAGATCATACCCATACCATCATGTTTTCAAGACTAGAAGGCCGTACTTCTTAGATCATACCCCTACCATGGTGTTTTGAAGACTAGAAGGCCGTACTTCTTAGATCATACCCCTACCATGGTGTTTTGAAGACTAGAAGGCCGTACTTCTTAGATCATACCCCTACCATGGTGTTTTCAAGACTAGAAGGCCGTACTTCTTAGATCATACCCCTACCATGGTGTTTTGAAGACTAGAAGGCCGTACTTCTTAGATCAAACCCCTACCATGGTGTTTTGAAGACTAGAAGGCCGTACTTCTTAGATCATACCCCTACCATGGTGTTTTGAAGACTAGAAGGCGATACCTCTTCCCCAGACTGAACCCCTTGCGTCTTGTCTTATGATATGACTGACAATATAGTGAGAAATCAATCAATCAATATTTGTATTGTCCATTTTACAGAAAATTCTTTTTGCAGCGAAAAAACAATCAACAAAACAACAATATAAAGACAGAGACATAGTGTGTAGATAAGCCCAAAAAAAGCGACTATTTTAAACACTGTGCGCACATACAATTCTTAGTCACACCCACCCACAACCACACGCACACATATACACACACACAACACGCATACAACCATTTATCTACCCATCCATCTAACTTATACACACATGCTTACACATGCATACAAACATACAACTTGCGTTCACAAATTATATACATGTATAATACAAATATCTTAACATAATCAGAGTTTTGTGCAAAATTTGGGGTGGGGTGTGGGGTGTATGCACACAATTGAGAGCTTCAGATTGTCTCAAACTTCATAAATGACAGGACCCCTGGTTGCACAAAATGGCCAGTAATGAGCCACTGTAATACTAAACTTAAATTTTAGCGGTTTATTGGTCACGTGACCCCTGGTTGCACAAAATGAGGGGTCAATACGTGGTCATTGACCCGGGCCCCCTGACAATCTGAAGCACTGACAATTACAAAATGCACCATTATTGCAAGTCTTGTGTGCACATACGGTACACACACCCACACAAGAACACACGCACGTAACTTACTAGCGAGGAAACGCTGCAGGGAGTGGACCCAGGGCAAGGCCACGCTGTGAACACAAGCCCACACACATGTAACTTACTAGCGAGGAAGCGCTGCAGGGAGTGGACCCAGGGCAAGGCCACGCTGTGAACACAAGCCCACACACACGTAACTTACTAGCGAGGAAACGCTGCAGGGAGTGGACCCAGGGCAAGGCCACGCTGTGAACACCGGCAGAGTGACAGCAGTGATAGCGGTCTGTGCTCACTGGGTCTGAAATTCAGCAACATTTGACTCATTCCAGTCATATATGTCAAGAATTAATAGATAGATAACTGTCAATTTGATGCATTTGTTTCAAAGTAAATCTGTGTGCACACCATACCTTGGTCACTTATAAACTCGCTTCGCTCCCTTAGACCACAATTTTGCCCCTAACTTTGCTTTTGTAGTGGTTTGTTGAGGGGTAACCAATCGGTGTAGAGTTTTTTTTATGTAAAGTCTATATATAAAAAAGTCTGATCTCCCACTTCCCTATGTCTAAACCTGAAGTAAAAACCTGTAATCTTCCTTCATTTCTCCTTTTGTTTATGCATGTTATGTTTGTGTGTATGGCTAGAGTGATTTATGAGTCTTTTTAATCATTCAAAATCGTTGTGATGCGAATGAGTTAAGCACACAAAGAATAAGAACAGTGGTCAGTGAAATAGGTAGCTTTGAGAAAAATTTAAAAAAAAGGTTTAAAAAGTAACCGCGTTGACCACAATTGACTAACTATGATGAATATGTTGTTTAAGACATTGTGAGTTTAGTCCTGCATTTCGCTAAAATTATTATTATTATTTTTTTTAGACTTGAAAAGAACGAAGATACAAGGTTTTTGTCCTTAACTAGATCTGAATTTGGGACTTTTCTTCTTGAGTTTTTTTTCCATTTACACAACCTCATTTACCCCAGATAGAAAGTCGTTGGAGATACGAGCTTTTGGTGGAAGGTGGCAGGAAAAATTAGAGAGCTGACTGTGTATCTAACACAAAACCCCCAAAAATCGAGGTAGGTTTTTGAATTTCACCGACGATATGTATGCATTATTGTTACATGTTTGGTGTAGAGTGGCACAGAGGTAACACGTTCGCCTTGTGTCAAGTAAACCCGAGTTCGAACCTGGGTACAGGGGATTTTTCCTCTCACTTTGCACTAGGCCTTACGGTCTCAATGTGAAGTCTTTCGGATGAGATGATAAACTGAGGTCCCATGTGCTCATGCACTTAGCACATGTTAAACCCAGTGGCAACGAAAAAGTTGTCATTTGGTCAAAATTTACTCCCCCACCTTTCTTCCTTATCAGTCACACAAAAATTACATGCATAAAGAAAAAAATTGGGTGGCGCGCCTCTGGCTACGACGCGCTCTCCAGGTGGGAGCAACCCGAATTTCACAGAGAAGCATATGTGAAATATAAAGTACCTAATAATAATACCTAATACATGTCATTTAGAAAGATTACAAAGTTACATAGAATTTGAAAAGCATATTTGTAGTTCTAAAAATATCTTTTACACAAAAACCAGTTCACATAGAAAATGTCCGCTCTTCACTCAATAATTGTTGGTAGGGTGTTCCTTTTATCTTGATTCGCTCCAAACTTGATACAATAATTGTTGGTAGGGTGTTCCTTTTATCTTGATTCCCTCCAAACTTGATACAATAATTGTTGGTAGGGTGTTCCTTTTATCTTGATTCCCTCCAAACTTGATACAATAATTGTTGGTAGGGTGTTCCTTTTATCTTGATTCGCTCCAAACTTGATACAATAATTGTTGGTAGGGTGTTCCTTTTATCTTGATTCCCTCCAAACTTGATACAATAATTGTTGGTAGGGTGTTCCTTTTATCTTGATTCGCTCCAAACTTGATACAATAATTGTTGGTAGGGTGTTCCTTTTATCTTGATTCCCTCCAAACTTGATACAATAATTGTTGGTAGGGTGTTCCTTTTATCTTGATTCGCTCCAAACTTGATACAATAATTGTTGGTAGGGTGTTCCTTTTATCTTGATTCCCTCCAAACTTGATACAATAATTGTTGGTAGGGTGTTCCTTTTATCTTGATTCCCTCCAAACTTGATACAATAATTGTTGGTAGGGTGTTCCTTTTATCTTGATTCGCTCCAAACTTGATACAATAATTGTTGGTAGGGTGTTCCTTTTATCTTGATTCGCTCCAAACTTGATACAATAATTGTTGGTAGGGTGTTCCTTTTATCTTGATTCGCTCCAAACTTGATACAATAATTGTTGGTAGGGTGTTCTTTTTATCTTGATTCGCTCCAAACTAGATAAAATCGTTATTACCCTTGTCCACAATCCATTCAAACATGATTTGGCATAACAATTCTTGGTCATCGATCATTTGTTGAAAAAAAAGGAAAAAGTGGAGTCTACTCCAAAATTGACCTGCAAATCTGAAATGTGACAAGAGAGGAACAGTTGATAAACGGGCTAAAGCTGCCAAAGTGAACAATTTGAGACTGAGAACCAAGCTAGGCACTTCGGTTTGAAGACATAATACGAATATACTCGTAAAAGGTCAGACACGGTAGGTGCAAGTTTACCGGCATACTCGCAAACGGAGTAGAGTGACACTTAACCCTCTTGATTTCACATTTTGTTGCAGACGAAACTTCTTCTAGTGTTCAGACTCTTTCACACATTTTTCGGGAAAATCTGTACTTTGAAGCACACAGAGCGCCATACAGCTACCACCACATCACTGCCAGTGAGAAGCTTGTGCATAGCGTGTGACTGCATAACCAGAACTTAGTGCGTGATGAAAATGCCATCAGAGGAATCAGTCAATCAAGTTGAATGAATGAATGGATTATTCATTTGGGCCTTTGTCCTTCAGAGAAACAGACAGAGAGAGAGAGAGAGAGAGAGAGAGAGAAGAGAGAGAGAGAGAGAGAGAGAGAGAGAGAGAGAGAGAGAGAGAGAGGGCAGAGGGGGGGGGGGGGGGGGCAAACTATGGGCGGTTTGAATACACAGAGGCTGCCAGCTTTGTTAGGAATAAATAATAATAATAATAAATGGACACTTATATAGTGCTTTTTTTTTAATCGAGCACAAAGCGCTTTACAATCAGCATTGAAACACTCACATACGCACACACACGTACAACAGACACACACGCATGTACGTGCACGCAATAAGTGCAAGAGGGTTAAAAACAAAGAAGTCACCTTTGATGAGCTTGATGGGGCAGGTGAAGGGGTCTTCGGAGAGCGGAGGGGCGGAGGACGGAGTATTCAGGATGCCGTCAGTGAGGGATAACTCCAGCTCCACACTCTCCACCACAAACATCATGGGCTCACTGGGGTGGTAGAACCTCGGCATTTCGGGAGCCACCGTCAGCTCCTGCGTCGAGAAAACCGCACACACACACAAGGCCATGCACGACATTGAGAAATAAGACGATTTTCGGAGGAGGAAAAAACAAACAAAAACGCCGAGGGGAGAGCACTACGTGAAAATCAGAGTTGTCTACCTTGAACGAATCGGTCAAACCATAATGCTGCATGAGGCGAGTGCATTGGGCGAGTGTAACTTCCTGTTTGTGTTGGACCGATTCTGTCAAGCGGGATCATTTGCATTCACCATGAGATTACTCATGAGATGGGTGCTCCTGGGAACTTTCAAAAATCCTGCAAGGGGTCGGCCCCGGCGGAGTGCAGGAGCAGCGCACACACACACACATTTACTGCTCTTTTCTTCACCCGTCTAGACTAGTACAAGTGCTACATTCCTTTGAATACAGCAAATGCTTATATAGGCCCTTTTTATTGTACAAGTGTGTGTGTAAGAAAATCGTTGCTTCTCAAATTCTCATAATCTGGCGACACCGGCTCAAGGCAATTTAAAAATCATGCAATTCAGGACATCTTGAAAGAAGGAGCATCCACGCAGTTACCATAGCATCCTTGCAAGTGAGAAACTTCTTCGTAGTGTGTGCATTAACAAACCGGTGTGGCGTTCTCAAAATGGATTTGTCCTCAACATGTATGCGCATGTGCAAAATTATTTGTAGTGTATTTGACGGTTTCAGGTTAGGGTTAGGGATAGAGTTAGGGTTAGGGTTAGGAATAGGGTTAGGGATAGGCTTAGGGTCAATTTAGTGTCGAATACACAAAAGATAACATTTGATGGTACGTCATGACCGATTTCGCACATGCGCAGACATGTTGAGAACAAATCCATTTTGAGAATGCTACATCGGAACTTTGTGCGTGATGGAAATGCCACGAGAAGGGGAGTGTGGGCAAGCCATGGCTGTGGTTTGGGCCGATTACATGGGAGGCAAATTCGGGCCAGCCGGTTTCGGTCCGACTTAAATGCAAGAGGATTCTTCTTCTTCTTCTGCATTCCCAGAATGGGTAATGTGTCCGTTTTTCAGTTTTCACTGATCTTCCCGCGCGCTGCGCACAGCCGACACATTCCAAATTCGGAGGAGCTCAAAAGGAGAAAAATTATTTGGAAGATTTTCTTTGAAAAAAAAGGCTGGAGAATGGGGCCAACATGTCAGAAAGATAGTAGATAACAGAAAGCAAAGGGAAAAGGCAGAGTCAAAGAGAGTGGCAGATTAGAGGAAGTTACAAGCACAGAACTTTAATGTCCCATATGTGTCCTTGTGACCGGAAGGACGTTAAACATGAACTTTCATTTTCACAGAACTTCCAGCAGGTGGGGGAACTATTTTTACGAAAGACCCCCCGGTATCCCCACGGGGGGGAACAAGAGGGTTAAATGGGCTGACGATTCCCAGGCCAGTACCCTGTCGGTGGTCGTCTCTGTGGGCAGTGAGAAACTTCTCCGTAGTGTGTGCATCAACAAACCGGAACTTTCTGCGTGATGGAAATGCCATCATAAGGGGACTTAAGAGTGTGGGCAAGCCACGGCTGGTTTGGGCCGACTTGAATTATACATGGAGGTAACTTCTGGCCAGCCGGTTTGGGCCGACTTGGGTCTGTTATCCAAAGAGCCTATTCTCTTAATTTTGGGAGGTAAGGATAGGCCTTGCTTTATACATGTCATAGAAGAATCCCCAGTACTGCAGACGTTTTTTTTCTCTACCCAGGTAAGTTTAATGGAAATTGCTGAAAAATGGCTGGCGGCGAGAGGGTTAAATGGGCCCCAAAGGCTGACGATTCCCAGCCCAGTACCTTGTCGGCGGTGCTCTCCGCGGGCAGCAGCAGACAGTGGTGCAGCCGGCCGTTGCAGGTGGCGATGACCAGCACCGGGGGGGTGGCGTCCACGCACAGCACGGAGCAGGCGTCCACACCGTAGTTGTCCTCGGCCGGGGGGCACATCACCAGGGGGCCCTGCGTGGGCAGCTGCAGGGGCCTGTCGCAACAGTCTGACTTTAATCATAATAGTACAGTTATATAGCGCTTTACCTCAGATGAGCCCAAAGCGCTTTACAATCAATTATTCATCAACAGACAACAAAAACAACATTCAAGAGTGACACCAACCAGCAACAGCGCATATACAAAGCAACTCTCTCTCTCTCTCACACACACACACACACACACACCACAAAAACAAACTTCTTATTCAATCTTCCCTCACGTGCACACAACGATAGACAACTGATCAAATATTTAGGGCGCAGCAGGAAAAAGATGGGTTTTAAGAGAGGTTTTGAATGAGGAGACTGAGTTGGAGTGTCGGAGAGGAGAAGGCAGAGAATTCCAAAGAGATGGTGCTTGACAAGAAAAAGAACGTTGGCCAGCAGATTTAACCCTCCCATTTCTTAAACAGTGCACTAATAAAATCATAATTTGATGGCTTGGAGTCAAAACGGACTATCTTTAGACAGTCCATTGACATATTATCAGACCTGTTTACCCTTATAATTTATAATAAAAAACCTGGAATTTGCCACAGAAAAACCCGGAATTTGAGAAAAAAACAACAGAATTCTCATCGGTACACGACTCGCGATAAAACACTAGCCTATCTTGCGAGCGCACTGTGACTGTGTGCACACACTCACAGGTGTGTTGAATTTTAAAAATGCAACCACTCTCCTGGCTATTTTTGTGCCTTTAACTTGGATTGATGGATGAATGGTGTGCAAATAATAAAAGAATAATCATCCAAAGACATTTAGTCACCGGCACCTTTGGAATTATTGGGGTCATTTGTTTGATCGGTAGCAAGATTGTTTTCCGCGAACATCGGCGTCGATTTTCAATATTGTGATGTTTTGGCTCAATTTTGCCAGAAAAGCTTTATTAGTACCTTCAGTTATTAATTTTTAGTCAATTTTAGTATAAAACAAGCTGGAAAAAGCAAAATACCTGGAAATGTCCACGATCGGACAGAGAAAAATCACTCGGCTGGCCGCCAAGTTGCAACTCTGCACCATCGCGATCAATTTTCACTTCATTTTCCGTTGAAAAGTTCAAAATTCTTACATCATCGTATTTTCCAGTGATAATATAATCTAAATGGACTCATTTCAAGCCCTAATTGATTGTAAAGCGGTTTGGGCTCATCTGAGGTAAAGCGCTATATAAATGTACTATTATTATTATTATTTAAAAACTGCCTGGAAAGCTCTTTGAATCGACAGTAAAAGCCTGGCAGCCATTTGCATGAAGCTCAGTCCCAAAATAGATTGACCAAAATAAAAACATTATTTCACCCCTTTGACCAATGAAAATGTAGCATTTAATGCATGTGACGTCAAGCACAACCCCTTTTTTGATGACGTATTGTGTGTTAGGTACACAAGTATTCAATGATTGGCTGCTTAAGAGTATGATGAAAGCTCGTGTCTCCAAGGTTTCGGTCAACCCTTGCGTCTTTTCATACGAACGGAAACAAATAATAGACGGTTTTTCGAAAACCCGGGATTTTCAGCGTTCACCCGGAATTTATGATTTTACCCAGAATTTTTGCAAATTCCCGGGATAATTCCGGCAAAACTGGAAGGGTAAACAGGTCTGTATTATTGAACTTATTGTGAAAACTAATAACTTGCATAAAAAAAGACCTGAAATATAAAAAGAAAAAAACCTTTTATATATTTCTGAAGTCATTGTTTGATACAAGTTATAAGTTTTTGTAATACATCCAATAATTTGTCAATGGACTATCTAAAGATAGTCCGTTTTGACTCCAAGCCATCGCTATATGCGGATAGTTTCCATCTGACTGCCAGATGACAGAGGGGTACAGGTGCTATTCTGGCAGGCTGGGCTTGAATTTGTTTTTAAAAATAATTGGAGATGCCTTGCCCAGGGTACATCCCCACTGTCTCTGCCAAAAGGGATTTGAGGACAGCTGGTGCAGGGGGAAGGTCCCCAAAGGCCAACCCATCAATGCAGTCGCATACGACCAGAAACACAACACACACTAGACAAACAGGCAACAAACACATCATGTGTGTGTGCGTTGATGTGAGTGTGTTTGTGTGTGGGGAGGGAAGGATGTGTTCATGCATACCAATGTGTATATAATTTATTTTTTTATATGCATGTGCATGCTTGTATAAATAATAATAATTAATAATGCTTATATAGCGCATAATCTTGCAAAGCAACTCAATGCGCTTTTCACTCACCATTCGTACAGACATTTCTAACAAACTGGCCCACGCATCCTCACCGTACATCTCTATGAAAATGAATACATATTAGAGAATGCATTGCATATAATCATAACACAACACACCAACACCCACCTCCCTTCAACACCACCACCCCACTCCCCCCCCCCCACCCCAACCCCCCCCCCTACTCCCCACCCCCCACCCCATACACACACACATGCGCACACGCGTTAACCTCCTCATATATCTATAGAGTATGTTTTGCGTGGGGGTGACGGTGGGAATGCGAGCGCGTCTGAGCATGTTCGGTATGCACAATGTAAACTTGCATGTGGAGTGAATTTTAGTTTTGTTAAAGGGAAAACTACCGATCCCAGGGATCGGGTATAGACTGCTAGCCTAGTCGCTGCGAAGTTCTGCCTCGCAGTGGCTCGAGCAACAGGGGAAAAAAGAACGGTTGAACCGTCTCTGTCGCGAGCAGCGATGAGAATGATGGCGCGCGCCTCGCATGAACGCTTTATATATGCCGGCTGTGGGTTTAACGCCATGAGTAGTTTGTCTAGAATGTGCGCTCTATAAATGTCTTCATTATCAGGCATGCGATTGAAAAATTATGATTTAGGCTGAAAAAAGACTGAAGGCCTCCGAAACTGAAGCTTTTTTGTAATCTAAGCCTTAAATACAACATTAGAACTATATAATAGAAGTAAAATTGATAGAATTCATTTTTATTCACATATAACAAGTAATTCTATTCTCAATCGGTCTCTTTTCCATGCAAAATGTTACTTCTGGGGCCATCAAAAAGCCTGAAATCAGCTTAAAGGCTGAAAAATCTCAAGCCTGCTATTTATTATTATCATTATTATTATCAGACAAAATCCGTCCCAAACCTGTTGGACACGACCTCAGAGTACGCCACCATGACGTCCCCGTTGCCCTTGACGAAATAGACGGGCCACACCGTCAGCACATCGGCCGGGCCGGGCGGGGTCTGGAAGGGCCGCCTGATTGGCTGGAGCTCCAGGGGCGGGGCGAAGGTGAAGGCCACGGCCGTCTCCCCCAGGGCGATGCTGATGCTGAACTTGCTGGGAGATACGTTCATGCTGGAGAACTCGCCCGCTTGCAGGCGGGAGGCCGACACCGGGTGTTCCGGTTCCGTTAGATTGTACACGCTGCGCGCGCACAGAGGAAAGAGAGGAAATCATGAAAACCTTGTACCGTCATTTTCGGACTATAAGGTGACATTTTTTGATATCCCATTTCGACCTATGGCTATGCGCCTAATAAACGAAGGTGCCCTATTAGTGAACAAAATCGTGAGAAGAGAGGCAACGATTGCCGTGCTAGTCTACTGTGAGTCACAACATCGAAAGTGGTCACAAGTCGCCGATACGACGAATACTCACGTTAAAATGCTTCAAAATCCCTATTATCCGAGATACCATCCAACAGATGCCATAACCCTTCATTGGATGTAAAAAGCATCGTTGTAGAGCTTAAAATGCCATAATTCTACCAGTTTTTGCGAAGAAAAGTCCAAACACAACAACCGGAAGTCGCAAAAATGGAAGTTCTTGATTATGTGAGAAGGGAGCCAACTCTCGTTTATGACAGCAGTAATGGCGGTCAGTAAGTGTTTACAGGATGTTTACGGGCTTCAAACTTTGACTTTCTTTTGCGAGGTGTGTATCGCCTTATAAACGAGGGCACCTTTTACTTTAATTTTTTCAGATTTTTCTTGAAAATTGCCCTATTCGCCATATACACAGCAGCGCCTAATGATCCGAAAAATATGGTAGTTTGTTAGTACATGATAGTATTACTACACTCTACTGAAATAAATCAAAATCATGAAAACCTTGTAGTTTGTTATTACAGTGGAACCTCCCTTATAAGACTCCCTCTCATATAAGACCTACCTCTCCGAGACATTGCCCTTCTTTGTAAGTATTAAAATTACCTCCTTATAAGACCCCTCCCTTATAAGACCTCATTTTGGATGATTTTTGAAGGTATTTTAAGGGATCACTGTACATGATACAATTAATACAATTATAACACCAAGGCTATACCAACATGCTATGTTCTGCATATAGCTATACAGGGATTGTCTTTAGCCACGGCAAGCTCCCTGCATAACATCACCAGCCTAAAATCCTCCGAAGTCGGAGAGTGTGGCTGTCCCCCCCACATGGCGGGGTAATCAAAACCGGGGTCACACACATAATGTTCTTATCCCTAGCTGGTGTATTTGTACAATAGTGTTTAAGTGCTCCGGCTGTTGGATCCCTGGAGTCTCCAAGCCAGAGTAGGTATTAGTATTAGGTACTTTATAGTCACAGAGACATCTCTGTGAAATTCAGGTTGCTCCCACCTGGAGCCAGAGGCGCGCCACCCAATTTTGTTTTGTTTTTTTGCATGCAATTTTTGTGTGACTGATGAGGAAGGAAAGGGGGGGTAGGGGGTAAATTTTGACCAAATGACAACTTTTTCGTTGCCACTGGGTTTAACGTGTGCTAAGTGCATGGGCACACAGGGCCTCGGTTTATTGTCTCATTCGAGAGATTCCACGTTCAGACCGTAAGACCTAGTGCAAAGTTCGAGGAAAAATCCCCTGCACCCAGGTTCAAACTTGGGTTTACTTGACACAAGGCGAACGCGTTACCTCTGTGCCACTCTACACCTGGAGTATGACAACAACATCATGCCTGTAATTCTATCTTCGAAATCAGGGAGTCAGAATCAGCCAGTAAAATGTGTCTAGATTTGTAAGGGGTCACCTGTATTGGCCACTGCAACCACCACCTTTTGCAAGAGTGAATGCCCTTGGTGGGTGGGTGAATACGCTTGAGTACTGACCAAACAAGGGCATAACTCTCGCCAATAACCCTATTTGAGGCCACTGAATGGCTGCCTTTTGCAAGAATGAATGCCCTTTTGGATACTGATCAACAAGGGCTTAACTCTTGCTGTCGAGGGCGTTAATAACCCTAGTTGCAGTGGCCAGTATTACAGGGGGTCTCTCTTGATAATATTTCCGAAAAACTGTGTGCCGTCAGTTGAAAATTTACTGTTTTTTTGTTTGTTTTGTTTGTGATGGACTCGTCTTCTTCTTCGATCACTCAGCATGTCTGTCTTCGGCTGGAGAAAATCTTTATGCTTCTTGAGAAAAGGCAGGAAAATGGGCCAACAAGGCAGAAAGATAGTAGATGCATGGCTGAAATTGCACAAAACGAAAACACCTGAAAGGCCGGGGTCCATGGGTAATGCCCCCCCCCCCCCCCCCCCCCCCCTGCAGCTGAAGCAAAAATGGACTTATGAAGGTATTTTAGTTTGCTTTTTCCACAATTTATACAAATGCTTATTTGAAAGTGTTTGAAAAATACAGTAGACACACAAAGCTCTTGTTTGACAAATTAAAAAAAAAAGGAACGTCCTGTTCTGGTAAAATTCAAAAACAGGACATCCTTGTATACCAGGACAAGTTGCACCCATGTAGATGACAGCAAGCAAAGGGAAAAGGCAGAGTCAAAGAAAGTAACAGATTAGAGGAAGCTACACATTTCTAGAAGGTGGGGTGGGGGGACGGTTTGTACAAAAGACCCCCAGTCTCTCAATGGTCAGACAGACAGGAGTATTGAGTGCTGCGTCAAACATCAGCGCTGAGTTACCTGAAAAGGTTGTCGGAGGTGAGAACAGCCAGGTGGGTGTCGGTGGCACTGCCGGGGTGCCATGTCACCTGTCGCACCTGGAGCCACTGACTGCCGGCCAGGTGTCGCGATGCCAGCCGCACCGTTCTGCAAAAGGAAAAAAAAAAAGATTTTTTTTTTCCCCATCATCATCATCAGTACCTACAGGAGATGGATTCCTTGCCTCCCTGGAACTCGGCGTGTTTGCCCCACCGTTGGGGCAGCTCCAGTACCCTGATGCCCCACAACATAATAACCCCCCCCCCTCCTCCTCATCATTATCATCATCAGTACCTGCAGGAGATGGATTCCTTGCCATACCCCTTCTCATCCTCATCCTCATCATTACCAATATCTCGACCCCTCCTTCTTTGACCCATGTGACCGCAGGTCGAGATAACAGTAAGTCATATAACGTTATATTCGCATCTGAGCTTCGCGGAAGGATACAATCACATTGGATGTCAACGAAAGCAGACGACCAAAACTGGCAAAATGAAGCGTTTTGCGACAATTTCAGATGACGAAAAAATATGCAAAAGACAACTATTAACACCAAACATAAATATTTGAAAACTTCTCAGAATCAGTGGAACTTAATTTCGTTGCGCATGAACATGCAGATGAGAACGTCAGTGGGCCTGTGCTTGCAATGCAGGCAGTAGATCTAGCTTAGTCAGTATTTCGTTTCAATAACTATAAACTGCATTTGAAACCGTCGAGATATATATGTCATCTAGATCTGGCCTTCGAATATTGGTTTTGGTTGGAACTCTCGAAGTTTTTATCACAACTGCGGCTTCGTTGCGATAAAAACTTCGAGAGTTCCAACCAAAACTCGAAGGCTAGATCTAGATAACGTATATTATCATCATCAGTACCTGCAGGAGATGGATTCCTTGCCTCCCTGGAACTCGGCGTGTTTCCCCCACCGTTGGGGCAGCTCCAGCACCCTGATGCCCTGTGTGCCCCACAACATAATAAAAACATCTTTCTCCTCCTCATCACCATCATCATCAGTACCTGCAGGAGATGGATTCCTTTCCTCCCTGAAACTCAGCATGTTTGCCCCACCATTGGGGCAACTCCAGCACCCTGATGCCCCACAACATAATAAAAACATCCCCCTTCTCCTCCTCCTCATCACCATTATCAGTACCTGCAGGAGATGGATTCCTTGCCTCCCTGGAACTCGGCGTGTCTGCCCCATCGCTGGGGCAGCTCCAGCACCCTGATGCCCCGTGTGCCCCACAGCGCCAGGTGGCTTCCGCAGGCGTTCAGCGCCAGACCCTCCACCTCAAACACTGGGGTGTCTGTGCAGCACAGAACCTACACAAAGAACCCAACATTTATATAGTCACATCTCCTCCGAAATCGGAATGTGTCGTCTGTACGCAGTGGGGAGACCAGTGAGAACTCAAAACTGGACACATACGTACCTTACCCATTATGGCCATATGGTCTGGGAATGCAGAAGAATAAGAAAGAAGAATAGTCACATACTATATATAGTGCACGTCATACATGTGTAACTATCCACCCTTTCAGTTTCAGTCAAATGAGTATCCACCCTATTAAGTATTAGTATTACTATTAGATTTAGAAACAACACCATCAATGACTCAATCCCTTAGAAGTCACTAACCTGGGTGGGTGGTAGGAAGAAGGATCCAGCAGTCACCACCTTGTTTCTTCCTTAAAAGTCAGATTTAGAAATATAAGACAACCCTACCAGTGATGACCCGAGGAACGGTCATAGGCCATTGACCTATTAAAATTGAAAATGTTATATTTTGTGTTCTCCTCTGTCAGGACAAATGTCTGGTATTTTTTTAAAACTCTGGCACGCTTTGTCTTATTGATTTCTGCAAGAGCCACCTGGAACATTGTCCTACAGTGGAACCTCCCTTATAACTATAAGACTCCCTCCCTTATAAGATCTACTTCTCTGAGAGTGAGACATTGCTCTTCTTTGTAACTAATGTAAGTATTAAAATCACCTCCCTTATAACTAAGACCCTTCCCTTAAGACCTAATTTTGGATGAGTTTTGAAGGAAGGAGGTTCCACTGTATTGATTTCTTTAATCTCAGGACAGTTTGTCTTTAATATCACTTTTCCATCATTGGTACATCACTGTTAGCGTCATAGTGTACATCATAATCATGCTTTACCTTTTCAGTCGACTGATTATCCACCCCCCTATTAAAAAGAACACCATCAATCCCTCAGAAGAGAGATTAAAAAAAACAACCAACCTGCTGCACAATCGGTTAAAATTTAAATCCTAGATCGGTTATTAATTAATTTGTGCGCTGATTGTGATCTACTACAAATTTCATCTTTAATCGGGTAAGGGATAGGGCTAGAATCAGCTTAAGCGCACGTACACACATACGCAGTGTCGCAGTCAAATGTGTAGCTCGTGCAAATCTGCCGCTCGCTACTAGTACTATGACTATGAGAGTGTATTTGCGACATTGAGCATGAACTACAAATTTCACTTTTTTGTAGGGTTATGGATAGGGTTAGGGTTAGGGTTATGGTTATGGTTAGGGTTAGGTAAATGGTTCAAGTAAAGAAAGAGTGAAATTTGTGGTTGTCGCAAAAATACACACTCTCATAGTAGCGAGCAGCAGATTTGCACGAGCTACACTTTTGACTGCGACACGCAGAAGTTCTGTACGGAAACGCTGTAAATAAGTAAATGAGCCCTGTAACCGTAGCCTGGAGAATGAGAGTTACGGACCCATAACCCCAGCCTCTGCCTAATCAGAATTACGAAATTCAATTCACTATTTCAATCCCTTATCAGAATAATCCAGTGTGGCGTTCTCAAAATGGATTTGTTCTCAAAATGTCTGCGCATGTGCAAAATTACTAAATTTGTGTATTTGACGGTTTCAGGTTAGGGTTAGGGATAGGGTCAGGGATAGGCTTAGGATTAGGATTTTGGGACTCAAAACATAGCCGTACCTGTCACATCTTTTATTTTATTTAGATATTTGTCACGGTCTGTCGCACACTCAGTTTTTATTAATATTATTCATCGTAATCATACATAATTGCCTTATAGTCATTCCATTCGTCGATAAGGTTTTTAAAAATGTTAGTATTTTGTGCTCTTTTCATGTTAGGTGGTAATTTATTCCATACAGGTGCAACTCTGTTAGCAGGTATTCCAAAGTGATTTTTGTATTTCAACAAATAAGTGTAAAAGTAGTATTTTATGATAGAACTTTTTATTCTGAATGCAAGTATATCAATTTTATTTATGTACGACAAGTAGGTGCAAAGTTATGAATTTTTAAACATTTAATTTTTGCACCCATTTTGTGTCAAAATCTTGAAAGTGCATTTTGTTCCCTGGGCCAACTTTAGATGTCTGCATATTAAAAATAATAGGGTCAATGTGTGCAAGTATACTTTTTGTTTGTCAACAAGTATGTAGACAATGTACATGATTTATTACAGAAGTCAGTTATATTTATAAGTGCTTCAAAATCTCAAATGAATTTGGAAAAAATAGCATTTTTATATGTCCAAAATGATAACTTCAAATTTGCAGTTAAGCAAATTTCATATCTTCTATTCTATTTGACCTACAGAAATGGCTTTGGTATCGTTGGAATCAGAAAACGGAGCACTGTTTAACTTTTGCAATTTTTAGCTTTGAAAGTGAACATCTTGACTGTGACCTTGACCTTTGACCTTGACAAAGTCAATTTCTAATTTTTGCCTTACACTATGATTCCCGTAACATAATTACTTAAAAGTTTGCACAGTGGTATATTACTTGAAGTTCATGCATCCTGATTAATAATATTTATCCACTTGACCTTGACCTTTGACCTTGAATAATCCATGTTCTACATTTTGCCATATAATATGATCCCCTGCACATAATTACTTCAAATTTTAGACAGTGGTGTATTTCTTGAAGCTGATGTGTATCGTTTGATGACAAATCTCCTGCTTGACTTTGACCTTGACCTTTGATCTTGAAAAAATATTTGTTTATGTTTTCAATATATTATGATTCCCTGCTCAGATTTACTTCAAATTTTGTACAGTGGTGTAATACTGACGCAGGGATGTTCTGCCTGATGTGATAAGTATCAGTGTATCACTTGTTTGACCTTGACCTTGACAAAGTCAATTTTCCTATTTGTGCAATACATTATGATTTTCTACTCATATTTATTTTAAATTTTGTACAGTGGTGTATTACTTGATGCTGGTGTGTCCTGTCTGATAACTATCAATATATCGCTTATTTTACCTTGACCTTGACTTGTGACCTTGGCAAATCAATTTCTTATCTCTGTAATACATTATGTTCCCCAGCTCAGAATTACTTCAAGTTTTGTAAAGTGTTATATTACTTGAAGCTGGTGTGCACTGTATAGTATTCATAACTGTTACCTCCTTGACCTTTGACGTTGAAAAGGTCAAACTCTTGTCATTGCAATATATTATTATTCCATCACAGAATCACCTCAAAATCTGTAGTAAAGTTGTATCTTACTTCAAGTCTTCAATATTTCTTAGTCGCGCCGTCTCAGTAGGCATTCCAGTCACTTAAGAGGTTGCGCAATGAAAACAAACCCACTTGAAAACTATCTTTGGGAACAGTGTTGAGGAGGGAGCTAGGGGGGAAAAGTGTATTATGCTGTGTGAGTGGAGAAAGGGTAGGGGTGGGTCATAGACCTTTTCACAGTATCCAGGCAAGACCAATCCGGCTACCGTAGCGGTCCCCGTGGGGCAAACCCTGACCGGCACAGCTCCTGCCCTTTATTTACCGCTACTTTGATCTATGCCCCCCTACTCAGAGATTAGAATGACAAGTTGTTGAGCTCCCTCTTGAAAAATACTAAGGAGGGACTCTCAGCTGCTGCGGCTGGAAGAGTGTTCCGTACTAGAATAGTTCTGGGGAAGAAGCTGTATTTGAAAGTGTTTGTTTTTGTTGTGATTTGTCTGAATTTCAAGGAATGATTTGATCTGGTGCGGGTGTTGCTAGGGAGAATAAACTGATCTGCTTTGATGTCTACGAGGCCATTTACAACTTTGCACAGCATGGTGGTCTGCTGTTACCTTCAATTTCGAACTTGGCTTAGATATTCCTATCAGTACCTATCAGCATGCAACATTTGAGTGTCCTAGGTTCCTTTGTTCAAACATTATTGTGCAAGGGGCTTGGCAGCATTTTCGGCTCCAGTGACCTTGACCTTTGACCATGAATTTCAAACTTAGACTAGAAAAAAAGCAGCCCTGCTGCATTGTATGCACCAAATTGATAGCTATGTTTACAAAATCCAACATCCTTCGCAACTCTTTTTTCAAGAATTCCCGGGAGGTGGTGCGCTTCAGCGATACGCTCTCTAGGTGGGAACAGCCCAATTTTAACAGAAAAGAGTCTCCGTGACTAGAAAATGGTCAAACAACTCATTCTTTTTTTAAGAATTCATCACAGGGTATTATATATTTTTCAAACCAGTGGTGCTGTGATGGTAAATTTTATCTTGTCATGTGAATGCCTGAACAGCAACAGTTACAACAACACACACACTGGGGACACACACACACACACACACACATATATATACACAGAGGGAGAGGGAGAGAGAGAGAGAGAGGGAGAGATAGAGAGATAAATGCTTAAATCATAAACCAATATTTTATTGGCTTCACATTCATTAAAAAAACATTTTTTTAAATACTGTAATGCAAAATAAACCTGACAAATGCAATTAATATGTGAAAAGAGCATTGCATACTAATGAGGCTTATGCACTCATAAACACACCTTATCCACACACACACACACACACACACATCAAAGATATTACTGTCAATTAGCAATGATATACATAAATTGATGACATAGGCTGAATATCTATGGAAAACAAAGATGAACATCAAGAACCACAACAAAATTGCACAAATGATTAAATCATAATCTAGCCAATCTCAAGTCAGAAACAATGTTTTCCATAATGTCAGCAACCACACACACATGCATGCGTGCACACACACACGCATGCGTGCACACACACACGCATGCACACACACACACTGCATCAACCATCAACGTTGCTGTTGAATAATCAAAATCATCAAACATTCAAAGACAGTCATAGAATCATAAAATAAATGACTACTATACATGAGAAACAGAAGCACAAAAGTAGACAAGAAGTAAGAAGTTAGGAAGCCAGAAAGGGAATGATAGAGAGTGGGAGAGAGAGGGTGGCTTGAGAATGTTCCAAAGAAGCCTATACATGTATGTGCATTTACCTAAAATAACAATCAGCTGCAAATTCAGCGACAAAAACACAAGACAGAAAAACACAAAAACACCATCACCATCTTCTTGGCACTCACTTTCATTTGATGATTAATTATGAATATTTAGTATGATTCCCAAACACACACACACACACACACACTATGTATGATTTAATGTGGCAACTTTTTGATCATTAGTTGATGGCTGGTTCAAAATGTTATGTTTAAAGAAACAAGTCAATTGATATATTAACTAGTGTTCACAATTGCCCAAGGAATGCAGGGAGGCTCACACTTTCATGAGCTCTATAGCACACACCGACGCTAAATGTGGAGCTCTATAGCACACTCCGACGCTAAATGTGGAGCTCTATAGCACACTCCGCCGCCAAATGTGGAGCTCTATAGCACACTCCACCGCTAAATGTGGAGCTCTATAGCGCACTCCGACGCTAAATGTGGAGCTATATAGCGCACTCCTCCGCCAAATGTGGAGCTCTATAGCGCATTCCTCCACCAAATGTGGGGCTCTATAGCGCACTCCTCCACCAAATGTGGAGCTGTGTAGCACACTCCTCCACCAAATGTGGAGCTATACAGCGCACTCCTCCACCAAATGTGGAGCTATATAACGCACTCCGCCGCCAAATGTGGAGCTGTATAGCGCACTCCTCCGCTAAATGTGGAGCTCTATAGCGCACTCCTCCGCTAAATGTGGAGCTCTATAGCACACTCCTCCGCTAAATGTGGAGCTCTATAGCACACTCCGCCGCTAAATGTGGAGCTATATAGCGCACTCCTCCGCCAAATGTGGAGCTCTATAGCACACTCCGCCGCTAAATGTGGAGCTCTATAGCACACTCCACCGCTAAATGTGGAGCTATATAGCGCACTCCGACGCTAAATGTGGAGCTATATAGCGCACTCTGCCACTAAATGTTGAGCTATATAGCGCACTCCTCCGCCAAATGTGGAGCTCTATAGCGCACTCCTCCGCCAAATGTGGAGCTCTATAGCGCACTACGCCGCCAAATGTGGAGCTCTATAGCGCACTCCTCCGCCAAATGTGGAGCTCTATAGCGCACTCCTCCGCCAAATATCGGTACGTCGAAAAAATACTGGTATAATACCGGTACACATACCCAACACTAATTATAATACTGTCTGAATCACTTTTAGTGGAAGGACGTTGACCTGAAGGACAAGAACAACACGCACATGCAAACACACGCACAGTCACGCACGCACTCACACACATACGCGCGCGCGCGCACGCACGCACACACTCTCTCTCTCTCTCTCTCTCTCACACACACACACACACATACAGAGAGAGAGAGAGAGAGAGAGAGAGAGAGAGAGAGAGAGAGAGAGAGAGAGAGAGAGAGAGAGAGAGAGAGAGAGAGAGAGAGAGAGAGAGAGAGAGAGAGAGAGAGTCTGTCTACCGGTCTCTTTAACAAGCTCGCGCACAGCACTCTCATTGCCACCGGCACCACCCATCATGAGACAGAGTATGTGTAGGCCTTTCCCATGTACACACAGGTCTACACATACTCTGTCTCTATCGGTCTGTCTGGCCCTGGCAAACACATATACACACGCATGAAAATGCACGCAAGCATGCACACACACTTACACAAACGCATGCGCGTGCACGCACACACATCCACACACGCGCGCGCGTTATAAACCTGTTCAGTATAATGCCCATGCGAAGAGAAAAATTGCAGATAGATCTATTATACCTAGATCTACTATATATAAGCGTAAATAATCACAAGCTACGAGATCTAGATCTGGGTCTTTCATCTGTGAAACAATAAATTGATCACTGATCACGTGACCACAAGAAACTGATATTTCTGGATAACATGAAAGTTATCATTAATAAGAAATATGGCATCCCGGCTCTTAAGCCTTTCCCTTATTCAAATAATACAAAGAAGATGTGCTCTGGGCTTCAACATTAAATAACCAAGTAGATTTTCAGCACATACCCCTGCCACGACATCGTCACCAAAGGTTTTAGCTAGCTGGCCAGACTGAGCATAATAAAGTAGTGTTTTTTTCCAATGAACATTTACTTCCATGCAAAAAATATTGCATTAAGCTAACAAGCAGACACCACTTTATCCACAGAGCTGTTTAACTTGACTGTCGATGCTCTAAGGGCAGTTATCCAGTTCGTTTTGTAAAACGACTGCCTTTGTTTACTTGACTCAACTCGCCATGACGTCGTGCTGCGTCATTCTGCTAGAACGTCGAAAAACCCTACATGCTTGGTCTCTTTGACAGAAACTCTAAATTGGTCACTATTGATCTAGGCATTTATTTTAACTGAACTTTGCAGAAAAGATATTGATCTTTCGAATGAATATGGAATGCACGTGTTTGGTGAGAATACCTGGACAAACCTCCATTTAAAAGACTTTATTTAAAGCTTTCTCTTGGAATTTAGCGAATCAGAGTTAGCGCAAATCACTAGATCTACAATAAGCCTTCCCTAACGCCTGCATGCAGTTATTTTTAACGCCCCAAACTCCGACCTATTTAGAGTTTAGTTTTCCTGCACACACTGTTGTAAGTGTTGTCTAAAGAACTTCTTCCGACGTCAGTGGGTATGTTAATTCAACAGTTCGTTTTCAACATTTCTTATTAGTACTGGTACAAAATAACAACACAGGAAAAGAGACAAAGGATAAAATGTTTCTTCTGTTAAGTTTTTATTTCCACCAGTGTAATATGCACCGATATATCATCAGTTACAAATCGGTAAAATTAGATCTAGTTTTACTAAGCGGACAGCTAATGACGC